>JAHZNE010001090.1:0-14677 GCA_027744055.1 Callyntrura sp. NNG-2020 | reverse complement strand
TTTCTGAACAAATATTAAGTGACATCCACTGACAAATGCGTATTTTAATTCGACTTGTTTAGGTACTTGCGTTTGCCCTCACAATGTTTGCGGTCAGCTTTGAAAGCGATATAGTTTTTTTAATTATTTGGGCTTATAAGTTCGTCGTGAGAGCTCATCTATACGTCGAGCTCGTCGTGACAATGCTTGAAAATGGCTGCTGTTGTAAAAATATAAACTCAATCACATGCAAAAGTTAGTCCACCTCATAGTCTTAGGAAATAGTAAAATAGAATATTCCTACTCGCTCATCTCAAACACACACGATCTATTAGTACTAATTTTGTCCTTGTACACAGTATTTTGCAAATGGCTGTAAATCAAAAAAAATATCCAACAATAAAAACAAATATTTCACAAATCACAGGAGATTTTGCTTTATATTATTGCAGAGATAACGCTAACAAAGAAAAGAAAAAACTTATGTCATGACTGGACAGAAGATGTAAGACAAAATGGTGAATTATACGTAAATGTGGGACTTCATAGGAGTGTAGGATACTCCCTACTCCCTATGAAAGTATCCTACACCGTCCCTAGGGCCCTTCCCGCAACTGCTTGCAAATTTTAACTTTTCTCTCGTTTTTGCTTATGAATTCACGTCGTGTTTTCATCAAAATGGGTGCATATATGCAGATCAATGTGCTTTACAGGGTGGTGTCATCTCATTTCTTCTAGGTTATCTCAAGCTCATCCGCCTGAGAGGTCAGAGCTGCAACAATATCAAATGAACTCAAATTTAATAAACTTATACTATGTAAGCGACTGCAAAGTTTTCACAATTCTGGTTTAGATTTGGATGATCTGATGAGTTTGCACCTTGGCAATTGTGGCTCACTCTGTAGGGGGTTTCATAGTTTAACCGAATAAGGGGTGAAGCTGCAAGGCGGTCTAAATAAGAAAGGTCTCCACATGATATAAACTGTTGGGATAGCAGTATGGTGCAGTTTAAAACTGGATGGCATAAACCAAAGTTAAAGAAGGAAGGCGTCCATCAAAATATTCCTGGTTCCGACAAGAGAGTTGGTTAACATTTGCCTTCAATCAGCTTTTGATGAGGGTACCGGAGTCCATCTGTTTTCAACCGGGGGGTTACCCAATTTAGCAGGGGGTTAACATATTCTAAGATTAAATAACGGATTGATAGACTAGGAAATCGGATTAGTTGTTACTACAGGTGCTGGAAATTTGAGGGATAAATTAATTCTTTTGTTTCCACGCACACGTAAGTTAAAGGCACTTGGGCACATTGATGTTGATGTTATAAAGTGGGAGGTTTGAGGGATTTTTGGGGGCTATTTTTGTTTCTGAGCGTAGAAGGACGAACAACATGGTATTTCAACTGCAAAGATATATGGAAGATCGTGAAATGTCACATGCTTCAAAATAAATCTTCTAAGTTACTCTAAATATCTTTTAAATACCATATTTAAGTACATAAATTGTTATTGTGGATGAGGTATCAGCTGAGGGGTAACTGAGATATCATTCGAGAGCACCTTTCCCCCGTTTTATAATCATGAACGGTGGTGCGCGGGTGGTGCCCACATGAGAATTGATTATGGCATTATTCATTTGAATTGTTGAAAATATTACATGGCATGGTGAGAACATTTTTATTGATAATTTAGTGTTGAATTATTGTATAAAGATTGCTGGAAACGACAGCTCTAATATTAATGATATTTTGCAGTTTATGTGTTATAAACAGAGATGGCAGTGGCAAAAAACGAGTGATGGTAAAACATGGCATAAAATGGTGTAAAACGGCATTGCATTAAACGGCCGTCAATGGTATAAATGGAATTAAAGGAATAAAACAAACCTGGTATGTGGACTAAATAAAGCCATTGAGTATTACATGGCATCGTGAGAACATTTTTATTGATAATTTAGTGTTGAATTATTGTATAAAGATTGCTGGAAACGACAGCTCTAATATTAATGGTATTTTGCAGTTTATGTGTTATAAACAGTGATGGCCGTGGCAAAAAACGAGTGATGGTAAAAGATGGCATAAATGGTATAAAACGGCATTGCGTTAAACGGCCGTCAATGGTATAAATGGAATTAAAGGAATAAAACAAACCTGGTATGTGGACTAAATAAAGCCATTGAGTAAATATAAGGGCGCCATATAAAAACCTATGTATATTTAAACATAAAGTCCGTTTTTGTCCATAAACCTATTTAATTCCATAAAAACCGTTATTTACCGCGGTGATGGACTTTTTAAATAAAAATCGCGGTTTTAGCCATCTCTGGTTATAAATGGATGGCATAAAGATAAAATAATGGCATTCCTGCTGTATAAAATTTAGTATAATGAATTTCATCTCAAGTATATTTAATGTAAGGGAGAATTAATCGAAAGTACACGGTATCTAAAGAAATTTGAAAATTATATCTAACCCAAAATTACCCTGAGCGAGAATTACCGTAACGTTAAATACTACAAACAAAATTGAATTTAAATTTTGTGTACTCTAAATCAGTATAATGCTCATATGCATATCACATTGTGACAAGTTTCGTGGTAGAAATATTTTATGCAACTTCAGTTTGAATTTGCCGTTGGCACCTAAGTGTTATCTTTTTCATGGATTCCCTAAACAGTGTAGGAGTTTTAAATTCTGCACGATGACGTCAGCGACGTAAAAAATCGTTCTTCAAAGGATAAATGTATACTGAAATTAACAGGTTAAACGACACTGTATTGACGGTATCTGGAATTAAAGTGTTACGAGAGCGCAGTACAAAAAACGTTTCTCGTTTTTAAATAGATTGATAAGCATATGAGGATTAAATATGTCGAAACGTAATGTGGGAGGCAATGGTTTAGTGTATTTAGCCCACTTTTATGTCTTCTATAAATGGTATAAATAACTACGAAAACATTTTAGCTGTGATTTGAATGGTGCAATCAGTATTTTTGTCGATCTGTTCGTTCGTCTTTCCACCCTTTGTCGGTATGTATGGAATCACAACTTTTAACGGAATGGATTTCGCTGAAACTTTCCACGTAGGTATCTTAAGTCAACAGAATGTTTCATATTGGAATTCAGACCGGAAGGCCAAGTACGGCGGGAGTTAGGGAGGTTGCAAAGTCACGGAGTACCCAAACTTACAAAAAAAGCTTTTTCTTGTTTTTCTCTTAAGTTTTTTTCCAAAAAATGGTATAACTAACAATGAAAACATTTTAATGGTGATTTGATTCATGCAATTAGTATGTTTGTCTGATGGTTCGTCTGACCGTCTGTAATCCCGATACTTCAAACTCTGACATGGGTTAGTAGTGTACCATAGATCAAAAGAATTTTTCCTATAGATTTAGTATATTTGTCTGATGGTTCGTCTGACCGTCTGTAATCCCGATACTTCAAACTCTGACATGGGTTAGTAGTGTACCATAGATCAAAAGAATCCTATATCCTATATTTTTCCTATATAAATTCAGATCAGACGGTCAAATATAAGGGGAAGAGACAACAACGCGTAATATTTTTAAAAAAATGACTCGCACCTAAACTTGTTAATTGTTGAAATTCAAACAAATATTAGTACAAATAATTAGGATATAATTTAATAGAAAACCTAATGTATCAGATCAGTATGTAAGTATGATGTGCTCTCCGTAGTTTCTCACGAAGTTGTATTACATCGTTTTATTATTTATAATTTTGTCCTAGCTAGAGATAAAAAATATAATTAAACCAATTATTTAAATGTGGTGGTGGTAGCTTCTTTCAATCACTAAAAAATGAAAAAATTGAACTTGACCGTGGACTCGGTAAATTTTGAGCACCACTGCACACACTAATCCGTTTTGGGGCAGAAGCATCGACGACGGTAAAAAAAAATGATGATTTGTCCTTAACTGATTTGAACTTTAGCTTCTTCACGGCGTACGTCCATGTGGGGAAACGGTCAGTCTTTCTATTATTTGAAATATTCAACGTATGACCAAAATTATTGATTTTTCACACATAGCCCGTAACACACATCTTGGTCTGGGATTTAGTGTAGAAATATAACCAACATGTCAGGTATCTAAATATTAATTTAGTGCTTTCATTTCTACGTTTTACTAATAACGCTACTATGGTATAAGTATGTGGGTCTCAAGCAAGCGTTTTTAATCCGTTTTGGGGCAGAAGCATCGACGACGGTAAAAATATATGATGATTTGTCCTTAACTGATTTGAACTTTAGCTTCTTCATGGCGTACGTGACCACGAGCAGCAGTAGCAGCGAAATATCCCTGGCGCCAGGAGTCTTGAAGATATAAAAAATAATTCCCGACAAAACACGTCGATGGTTGAATCTCTTCAACTATTAACACACAAAACCAATCATTGTAGACTTTGGCTGGGGCTTCTACTCAGATACAAAAAAACTATAAGATAGTGAACGGGCTTGTGGACCCCACTCTTAAATTAACTCTAAAACGAGTAACACTGTCACTATTTCTTTTATCCTGTAAAAATAAAAATTGAGACGTTTTGTAGAAACAAGCGGGAACTTGAATTGATTTCTGCAAGGAGCATTTGTTTATCTGTCATCCGCTGCACACCACACATAAGCACACCGCAACATCTCACAAAAAATGAAATTTTGCTATCCCGCGATCCGAATCTGTGTGGCTCAAATTACCCCAAAAACGCTACACGGCGTCTTACACGCAACAAATAGTATGCATGTGGGAAAACACTGTTCCGCTATTCAATGCGTAATTTAGCATAGCTCTTACAAGAAAACGTGGTAATAAGAGCAACTACTTAGCAAGCCAGTATTTACAAGAAGTAGATTTCGCAAATTGAATTGTAAAATGCCAAATATTATATGTGATTATAAAATATGACTTCTAATACTTGTTTTAAATACTTTTCTATATTTCTGGTAATGGTAGAGTTTACTTCCGTCTCGTCGGAAAGTACGTAATTTCAATTGTTCTGACTCCGAACTATTATTTTAGTCTATTTTAAGGCGTACGTATCACGTATTTATTCGGGCATTGTCTGTGTACCAGAACTTTGCATGTAGAATCGATTAATGTATTTTCTTTATTGTAGTGTATGTAATGGCAAACCACTTTTATTTTCCAATTACCACGCTTAATACTGCATGACCTCTTATTATTGAAAAACGAATCGTGAAACAACACTAGGTATAAAGCTGCTCACCTTGCTCACCATCACCACATTCCTACTGTTCCTTTATGCGAAATGATGCGCTTACTAGCATGTTTATGAAGTTAATAAAATTGAATAAAGGGTTATTGAAAAGACTGGAACTTTAACGTAACACACACACAGGTATACTTTATTATCTGTTTTACAGGATAACAGTCAGTGACCAACTCTTTGCTCACCATCACCACATTTTTACTGTTCCTTTATGCGAAATGATGTGCTTACTAGCAAGTTTATGAAGTTAATAAAATTGAATAAAGGGTTCTTGAAAAGACTGGAACTTTAACGTAACACACACACAGGTATACTTTATTATCTGTTTTACAGGATAACAGTCAGTGACCAACTCTTGTCAGTTAGGGCCTCCCCGGCTGGTATTTATACCAGATTGGGGAGCATGTCTAAATGTCAAGAGTTGTTGAATAACATCACCGTAGGTTACAATAAGATACTCTTGAAAGAGCAACGTCAACAATATTTACCTATCAAAGTTATTCCTGTTATTTAGCATTAGCTTAAGTTACTATCAGCAACTTCTGCCAAAACCACTGGACCATAATCGTATAAAAACTGGTTACATACTTATTTGTATTTACGCTAATGTAAACTACCAACTTCTTCGCCTACACATAAAACCGGGTTTTTATCTTAGCCTACGGCAGTAACACCGTGACCGAGAGAGAGTAAGCAATGTAATTGCAGAAAAGTAACTTTCGATTTCATGCATCATTATCATATAGTGCATCAGTCAAAGTAACTGCTGCTACAATATATAGATTGATAGATTGTAGGACATTTTAAATACGTAACTAATGTATCAGATTTCGGGAACAAAGAAACTTTGATAAGACAAATACTAAAACCATACAAATATAAATTCAACGAGAACAAAAATGTTTTAAATACATTGTACTTAATTGTTAAAGCATGTTTAGAATGGTACCTGGTATGATATTTCAAAACTAAGAGCAACTATAAAATTTATGAAAATCCCCAAAGTGACATACACTGTGTCGAATGTGCTATAGTCATATATTGATTAAATGTTCAAGTAAAAATTGCTTTTCCTTTCCAAAAATGCATCATTATAAATTCCATTAGATTCCATAATGATTTTCGAAAAGATTGCTCGAATTCACTGTAGAAATGGATATGTCTAGGCGGTAGTATCTCTTTCATGTAGGAAAACGGTCAGTCTTTCTATTATTTGAAATATTCAACGTATGACCAAAATGTTTGCACACATAGCCCGTAACACACATCTTTGTCTGGGATTTAGTGAAGAAATATAACCAACATGTCAGGTATCTAAATATTAATTTAGTGCTTTCATTTCTACGTTTTACTAATAACGCTACTATGGTATAAGTATGTGGGTCTCAAGCAAGCGTTTTTGATAGATTCTCATACTACATCCATGCGATCAAGCTTTTATAGTAAAGTTAGACATTATTTTTTTAACATGACTTGCATCCTGGCTATTTCTGGTGATATTAAGCTGTAAAATCATTTCATTACTAATTGCGACGAAATTTGGTAAACAGGGAAATTTCATATGTGATTGTATGCAACACACGAAGATTAGGAGTAAGGAGATCAGAATAATCTCAGCTCTCAGCATAGAAAAAAGAGTACACATTTAGCTACATGCGCAAGTGTAACGGGCTTTCCAGTCTTCCCGTTGTAGTGCCCACTTATTAGTTGTTTATACAATTTGAAAATTCATTATAAAGCTTAAATTTTGCCCCAACAATTGTAGTATAATAAATAAATTTACCCAAAAATCGTTATTCTCAGATATTTTTATTCATCACTGAACACAGGTATAGTTTCCGTGGGGAAATCGGTACATGGGGAAGTGGGTTACCGGGGAAACGGGACCAGGGAAATAGGATGCCTGGGAAGTGGGCCTCCGGAGAAATGTCTCCCCGGAAAAATGAACCTTTTCCAGGGAAATAGGCCTTCCCGTGGAAATAGCCGGTTATGAAACATTATCTCGAACAAGTTAGTTCCCCAGGGGAAATGTTTACATGGGGCAGTGCGCCGCCGGGCAAAAATGTTACCAGGGAAATGGGCCTTCCCGGGGAAATGTCTCATGTATACGTAGAAAATGCTCGCCAACTCTCCATAGCATAGAAAAATGCGTAAACCACCTATGCAGTAATCACATTTTTATACAAATTTTATTCACGGAAGCAATTGCATTACAATACTGATATGTAAGTTGTCTACTACAAATCTTACAGAATATTAGTTTAATATTAGTTAGCAATTTTAGTTGATTATAATTGATGAAAAATATATACAAGTGCAAATGCCAAACCATACTGCATAGAAAATTTTCAGGATTAAAATGGGTCAACTCCAGTTGAAATTGTTTCAATGCCGCGGATTGACGTAAATATTAAGAATTTTTCACAAACAACGGATATTGTATTACAATATAAATAAGTTCTTATTTCGTGCCAATTCATGTAGTTACATGGCTTTAATCAGTCCATATACTTGGACCGTTTTATTTCATGAATTCCATTTACACCGCTGACCAGAGTTTAGTGCTACGACGTTATAAACCGGTTTGAACCATTTTTTACCGTAACTCGCTTTATGCAATGACCTTGTCGGATTACAACGAAGTATTATTTTCTTCTCAAACAAATGAATTGAACCATAAGTTTGAGTTTTAAAAGTTGTGAAACTGTATGTATTAAAAAGGAGTATGCAAATTTTATTACACGGTTGCGCATTTCTATAGTGAAAAATAATATACTTATGCCAATTCCAGCTAACCAAAGCACAAATATAACTAAAACATTACCGTTCATAGTAGCCGCAGTTACAATGTTCGGTGGAACGTGGTTGATCAACGCCTCACTAGCGCCTAAATACTTAGCCCACCATTCCAAAATGCCTGAATGAGCGATTCCCCATGCTCGTCTAATTGTATGCAAATCCACCAGCTGTCGAACATCGATGTTAATTTGTGTTCTTGAGTACAACTCCTTACCGACATGCAGAAGCAAGGCGGTACCGTTTTGTTTAAATATCTTTTTTTGAATGCGTGAATTAAAATTTCAGTGCAGGATTGCCGCCGTTTTATTGCACTTTGCAATACCGTTGAATAGACATGCTTCATCTTTTTCTAACAGTGTTCTTGCTAACTCAAATTCCTTTCCAGTTGTATGTTGTTGTTCATTGTACGTGAAATGCCCGGAACGATACGGCTCCACCAAAAAATCTTTAACTCTTGGATGCAACCGACTAAAATTTTCAATTCGCCGGTTTTCTTCAGTCTTGTGCCCCACTCGAAATCTAGTCAGAAGTTGACTCACTTCAGACTGGACCACTGCATACACATCTTTAACGAATATGAAGTGTGGTTCTTCGTGAACATCGTACGGAGCTTCCACATGTTTAAATAATCTGTAACTCACCAACAATGCTCTGGTGTAGACAGTGTAGTTGTCAGCAATAAGCTCGCTTATATTCCCATACATTAATGGCTTTCTTGGTGAAATCATATTATAGACGTTGTTATTTTTGTAAGCATTGCTAAGAACAATTGTTACCAATACAAATGCTATAGTAACCCACCTCAGTCTGGTGCAGTCCAGAAGTTTATTAATGAAGGGCCCACCCTGCTCTAGCATAGCTTTTACTATCGAAAACGCATTGCTCAATAACCCTTTTGAGATACCCTTCCCACGGTCCGTTCCCAAATATTTAATGCAAAAACTTAGGATTGCTGCAGAGGTTACAGTCAATAACCAAATGTACTCGTCGAACACATTAAAGAAATTTTGAAAGGGAAAAGGACTCCTGCCGTATTCGCCGCATGCAAGGAATCGGAGTGTGGATAAAGTATTATTGAACGAAATGAAGTATTTAATTTGGTTTTGGTTATTTGAGATAGCATAGGGAATCCATTTTGTAGAGAATGGATATTTTAAGATGTTCCAGACGTCCTTTCTATATATTTTTCCTGAACCACAAAACATGTCCGAGTCAATTTCAATTGTGTAGTTACCCATTACGTCTGCCAGAACCTGAGCAAAAGCAACTTGCAATCTATACTCAGGATTGATCATACTTAATGTTCCTGTGGTGATTTCACGAATACTTCTTATGCTAGATACCTTGCATAGACAAAGAGTTATTACAACTACTTTAACTGACATGTCCATTAAGTTGAAGTTTTCGTGCCAAAACTGCTGCTGAGAGGATGGTCGACTCGCTATTTTGACGAGGTTAGAGAGTAAAGCTGAACTCCAAACGTTCAATTTAATGTCAACGATGGATATGTAGTTGGTGCATTCCAAACACGGTGTTCGCAATATATGTTGTTATGTATCTGGATACGAAAGAATTCATAGACGTTCTTACCAAAGTAAAAGTCATGACGGCATAAAGGGAAATTCAAAATTCTGCGCCACTGTCAATAAAAAATAAGGAGTTAAAAATCTTGCTTTCCATCCATTTTGTAGTTATTGTATTGCCGTGATTTTCAAGAAGTTTGTTGTTCTCAACGAGCAAATAAAAATTTGGAAATAATGAAGGTCGGAACGGAACGTCTTGTATAAACGATAGTTCCCAAACAATCTTCCAAGGATCCAATACTGCGTTGCCTTCGTTGAACTCATCTGTAGTAAGTAGATATTCGGGGAAAAATATGTCTACGTGTACTAGGCAGTTGTAGAGTTTTGATGAAGAGGAAAGTCGAAAAAGATCTGGACGCGTGCAGTTATCGTCAGAATTACTTGAGGTATGTATATTTAAAAATTTGGATTTTGGACACTTGTAAGACTTCCCTGTTGATTCCTTGTACAAAGATCTATATTTGGAAGGAGACCAATGCGACCGACGACCTATATTTTTACTTAAATAGCTGACCAGTTCTTCATCGAAAGAAGTTGAAAAAATTTGACGAACAAAAATAGGAAAGGCACAAGTCAACATTAAGTAATTTATCATATGCAACAAAACACTTTTCGTTTTGAAATGGCTCCAGAAATAAACTCAGTCCCTTTATATCTGCCAGTTGCTCTTCTCGCAAAAGAAATAAATCGTTCACATAACGAATAATTTGCCGCTCTTTTGCAGTTAAGTCTATATCTGTTAATTTTTGACAACCAGTAAAAATAATTTCCAAAAGAAATAAAAAGTAAAATTTGACAAACATTTTATAGAAACCAGTTGCTCTCATTTAAACTTCTAAATGTAGTCAAACTGAACAAGAATAAAATAAACAAACAAAAGAAGCAAAATAAACTAAACTTACCCCAGATTCAGGCAGCAATCAATACGCCTGAATTATTCATTTTGTTTTGTTGTTTTGTTATGAACATGTAAAGAGGTGGTTCTATGCTCATAGATACATGTAATGTTTTCGAATAATTACAGCTAAGTTCACCTAAAGTAGTACATCCATCTTTACACGGTACTTTAAAACAAATTGATTTTAAGTGTATAGTATTACATTTATGAACATTTAAACACTGTGATGCCGATTTCCACGGATTTCCAGTCGGCAGAATGTGTTTTCGATAACATTATTTTTGGAATAGTGTTGTTTTCAAACAATTTTATTTGCAAAAAGTGTTTTTTTGGAATCCTAAAATCATTACTAAACGATTATCAATGAAACATATTCAATATCATATAACAGTGAAAGGTCAATTCTTTTATTCTTTGTGTCCTACAAATTCATGGCTTCATTTATTTTTTATTGGTTGTGAAACACATGTATTGTGAATACCTCAAAATGTGCATTTCGTTTAATTGTCGAAACCACAAGAATGCCATGTTTTCTACATCGAATTATGAGTGAAACAAAACTACTAAAACAAACTTCGTTGATTGCAAAATTGGCATGTAATCAATCTACGTACATTGGAGACAATTCCAATAGTTGGTAACTAGCTTTTTCTTTAGCTTTCGTTCATAAAGACTGTATTCAACAGGCATGTGACATTGTTTTCCCAGTATCTCTATGGCCTTGAACCTGCTAGGCGTTATAAATTAAAAAGTAATTTCTAATGACAGTGACATTCCCATAGTTGCAAAGTAAGCATTGTTAGACTTGGGAGGATGATTTGTAGCAGTAACAAAGATGTGCAATGAAAAAAGAATACTACGCTTGATTTCCGATAGTGGTGCGGAATGCTTTTGAATCATATACATTTCTGATATCCACGTCGAAACACTAACGAAGTTAATAAGTTCATGATTTAAGTCCAAAGCCTGTCATCAGTCCAAGCACCCGTCTCTTAACATTCATCCAATCAATAGGCACCTGTCCATGAACAACCGTTTAGTTACATGCCCATTAACATTGTCAGCGAACCATGGAAAGCACGAATCTGTAAACAATTCGTACACAAAAGTTACGTTTGATAATGTTATCAGTGTTTTTAATCGCGCACAAACGGTTGAACGAATGTTATTTTCAACTTATGTAGTGTGATCTTATGTGTACACGTAGTAGATGCTCTTAACGAAGTTCGTCAATACTTAACAGATACTCGAGACGGGAGATTCAGTTTCCGAAAGTTGAGGAATTGCACGACATTGCAATGAAATAAAAGGGAAGAACTAGAAACCAAAGCTTCTTCATAGATTCGATGAAAATATTAAAGTATGTTCCTTCCACGATCATGTATAAAGAGTAATTCGTAGTGGCTGTTTGAGGGCCCCTAGTTCAATAATAATAAATCGTACAATTCAAATTCTAGTATTACCATAGATGACAATAATTTCGCGTATAAATTTACAATTTTACATAATATTCGTCAATTTCACAGTTCCGACATCAGCAGTTTTATGTTTAAATGCATGCGATTATTTTAATAACAGTTCTCAAATTCTCAATTTCAACATGTATGTTCTTGATCTATTAAATCCTGTAGAAACTCACTAGGTTTCGGACAACCAAATGTAAATCATGCCAATGAATTGACCAGTTGATACCCAGAAAGAACATAAGAAATGGGGACTCCTCTAATATGGAAGTCGGGTATCATAACCCATAAATATTACGACAGAGTGCTGGCGTACAAACACAAACTATATTTGGATGGAGAAAATGAAAACGTTACTCTGGAAACAAAACACATTACCTTATTTCCATTCTACACTGCTCAACTTACCATTTCCCTGATCCCAGTATCTTTCCTGTGTATTTTAAACATCTACTTAACTAAAGCAGATACTATCGCGTTTGATAAAATGATGCTCTACGCAGCGCAAGGTTTATGTGCTGGTATGGCGGTTTGCTTGAACGGCATAATTATTAAATACGGCAACGAGCTTGGTCAACAGTACATCAACGCAGTGATTCAATTCGAAAGAAATATGTATAATCATGAATTAAACCAGTATTACAGGAGTAAGCGACTGTCATTTTGGCGACTTCTATGCCGAGGTACACATTTTATTCAGGTAGTATCGAAGGACACCGTTATGTATAAATACAATGTAAAATGCGTATTTTTCAGAGGTTGCAGCGGCGTTTCGTGGAAATAATTCTGCAGACATCTTGGGATTATTCATCGTAGGACTTAATATTTCTTTGGCGTTGTGTGGAACACTGATGGGACCGGTGTTTATAATATGTAATATGGAGCCATCTTATGCTGTTATTAAAGTGTACTTACGCGGATGGGAATCTAATTATATCATGGTTCTAATTCGGTTCTGCTGTTCCCACTGGGCAGTTTTAGAAATTACCAGAACATACGTGGAAATTCTCACCCCAGCATTGATGGCATTTAACACCACCAAAAATATTTTGGTGCGCATAGAACGACTACCTCTCAACGAAGACACACTTGTATTGTACAAACAGTTGCAAGTAATCACTGAAGTTGGCCGTCAAGGAATTCGGTATATAGCGGCAGTAATGTTGTCGTTTGGCTTTGCCATTGCGGTGGTTTGTAACTACGCTACTTTACAAGGTTGGAAGCTAATGGCGACTTCCATTCACCTCTGCATGGTTTTGATTACTGCAATGGTATACATTGTTATGTATGAGACGCTCCCAAAAATTGTGGATTGTCAAGAGTATAGCAGCCAAATGGTAAAAATATGGTGGGTTGTACAACTTTTCAAAAGCAGAGGGAAAACGAGTAGCCATAAATTCGATATCATTCGCAAATCCATCCGTGCACAACGACCTATTTATTTCCACTATGGATTGGCGATGTTTGACAAGAATACTAAAACAAACTATTACTACAACATTCTCGAATTCACAATTAATGTACTTATGGTTACGTAATATTAATCTGACATGTACTTTATAATGCAATCACTATATATCACGATTCATGCACAGATATTTTTGTATGCAAAGTAATTACATGTCATCTTTGTATCGTGTCTCTTTTATGCAAATGCTTCACAAATTCACAATTCGTTCTCCGATACGGTTTATTTATACAACAACATAATTGGTGCCGAGTATTTGCTCCATCATTGTAAAATAGGAAAAAATGAATTGAGGTGATTCATTACATTTAGAAAATAAAATCTGCAAAAGTACTATTTAATGGTTCAATTCATTTAATACGATATTAGTTGAATATGGCTTAAAATATTAGTTATGTGCGCATAAGTATACCTACATTTTTTGGTGTTAGTTCTTAATCACAAATCTACTAAACTAAAATTGGTAAACGAAATATAAAACGCAAATATAAAAAGGAAGGCTGTTCATATGTAAATAAACCCCCGTGTCATGACCCTACTTGCAATTTGGTCGACGAAAAATATACGTTTTAAAAGCAGTATATCAAAAAAGTGATCATTAAACTTCATCAGTATGTAACTTCCTACAAACAGACGAACAGTATATGACGATTACATCCTGTTCCATTTCTTGGTTTTTACCAATAGCTCGAATATATAATGCAAATTTCAAATTATACATGTAATTCGTTCGGCATTGTTAAAATAATTTTTCCGCGCATCAATTTCGTGATTGTAGTAATGTTCATGTTGCTTGAAAAATATCTAACATTAGACTAATATGTGTGACTTATTTCAAAACTAAATTGTACCCAATTTAAGTTAAAAATTGTACATTACTCAAATTAGGAGTATCAGGAATTTGTTTAAACAACTTAATTTCGCAATTACAAATCAAAATTTGTAACTTGGGGATTCACATTCTGTGACAATGTCAATGCATGCATTCCAGTATTGACCGGCATACCACCCTGGTTGTTTTGGCGCAATTTCAATAAGCGCATAAATTCATTAAAGCAAAATTTTCTACAAACCCGAGTATGCAAAATTTGTAACTACTTAAATTGGCATTGTCAACTTTTAATATGAATTTCAAAAAAAATTGGAATCTTTACTTCTTTTCATGTTCCACCTTTCCCATGCAGTGTTGTACAGAATATGGGATGGTGGTCGAGCTTTGATGTTTCATGCCGGGTTTTTTG
>JAHZNE010001089.1:10822-28631 GCA_027744055.1 Callyntrura sp. NNG-2020 | reverse complement strand
AAAAACAAGTATCATAACATTTTTGTAAGCAGGCACCCACCTACCCACCTCATACATTCTCATATTTTATGCATTATACCCAGGCACCTCAGCGATGATATAATTTGTAGACGTTCCCTAACTAAAACTTTCAAAGCCCCTCTTCTGCTCCCAGCCTGCTAGCCACATGAAACATATCATCATCATCAGCATCATCATCGCCGTTGTCGTTTACATTGTATTTGGAGTAGCACACAGGAACAAGCTCTCTGCCCGTGTGCATGTGCAATGCATATTATGTAGGGTCGAGTCAGCAAACTAGTTTTTACGCTCTTCTTTCGGAGAAGAGCAGGATTTTTCATGAATCGCCATCACCACCACCACAAACAACACACACCACCACCGTGATGATGATGATGATGACGATGATGATGACTTGTGTGTGGCTGGCGTGTGTAGTCAGTAGTAGTCAGTATCAGTAGTAGTAGTAGTAGTAGTGTGCATTTGGTAGAGGAGTACACTTGATTACGTTGATGCACGGGATTTTGGTTTATAATACGCGGAATTAAAGAAATCCGAGAGAGAAAAAAAACCATAAGCATAGCTTTTGCTCCTGCTCGTCGTCGTGAGTAACAATAATGATGCGGCCGCGGCGGACGAGGAGGCGAGAATGTGTGATTCAAGAGTGGAGAGGAGAGAGAGAGAGAGATGCATTTATAAAGGGACACTTGCGTATCTCTCTCCAAGTGACAATGCACACACACGCTTCATGTTTTATGCAGGAAAAAAAATAGAGGAGTAGGAAAACGCTAATGATTCAAAGGGTGTACCGAAGTATCCACAACAATCAAAACATACAGAGAGAGAGAGATGTAATGCAGAGAGAAAAGTAAAAATGCTCCACTCTTTTTTATGGCGTAATCCTTCCAATCATGATGTGATTTGAGAAATGATGAAACTTACAACAACATGAAAATGATTTACGGAGTATTAAATGAACTGTGTGTGTGTATATATAAATGTAATGTAGAGTACATACAACACTCATATCTCACGATAATGATAATTACGAGCGAATCGTCAAACAATTTTGATTTACAATTTTCATTTATTAGCCCAAGTGGTAGTAAAGCTTGCCATAAATTAAATGACCGTCGAATCTCTTCTCCCCAGATAGATGGGACACAAAAATAACTCTCTGTGCAAAACTAGTGTGTGTCTTGTGTGTGCGTGTGTGCCATACCCCTTATTTTGAGTTTTTTTCTTATTATTATTAAGCCAAGATGTCCCTACATTGTGTGTACACACAGACACACTCCCCCCGTAAAAACGGATGCTATATTATATGTACATAATATGTAGAGCGATGATTATTGTGGAAATTTATCATGCATAATAATAATATTATTAGTTAGCAATTGTGGCAGAAATATATATACGCTATGAGAGTGCTAATGCTGTGTGTGTATCGGTTACCCTGTGTGCTTTACGCCTTAGTAAACTAAACAAACAAGACGATGGTGTGTAATTCGTTTAAATTCAGAACACACAGTAAATTGAAGTACATCGTTATAGTAGTGATAGTAGTGGCGTGTGGGTACGACAGCGACAGCGACAACGGACAGAGAGGGCCAGGAAGGACTACGACTAGGACACACAAAAAGAAAAAATATGATTATTATATTCATTTAGAAGCGACAATGTATTTGTAAGAGGCCGAAAAGTATGGTCGTTGTCGTAGTGACAGAATTTTTCATGCACATTAGGCATACATAGCAGGGCACACACACATACAGAGAGAGAGAGAGAGAGAGAGGGGGGGATTCATGATGATAAACCACCCTTTGCTGCTGAACACACATGAATTTAGGAAAAAGATGAGGACGAAGACGACGTCGACGACGACGATCTCTCAAGTCGCAACTCACACAATGTGTGCTGCTCCTTCTGATAATGGGAATGCCACGTAAAAAAGGCTACATTACGTTACATAAGTAAGCAAAGCTGGCGAGGAGAATAAGAAGGAAAACTTGCAAGTTGTAAACTGCCTTGTGTGTGTGAGAGAGAGAGAGAGAGAGAGCAACATAAACAGTCAGCCTCGGCCAGGCAACAAACGTAATGCCCAAGCTGTTGGGGCTGGGATGAGATGTCGAGATGAAGGAACACTGTTACATGCTGGCTTCTGTGTATACTACATTATTATTGTACATCCTGGTTAAGTTGAAAAAAAAGGAAGGTGTAGCTGCGAGGAGCAAAAATACCAAGTTAACTAACTATAAAATGTACACCTCTACCTCCCTACCTACCCACCTACCTATCAACCCACCCAGTGCAGTATGATTTTAAAAAATTTATATCGCCTCATCATCATCATCCCTTACAAAAATAGGTAAGTAATAATACTACCTACATAATATAGATATGCAGTTGTGCAGAGACATGTTGAGGCACTCTCCAAGAATCCCCACCACCACAAATACAAAACTTGTATTCCTTCTCGTACTACAACATAACAGCAAGTGAGAACGCTGCTGAAGAACGTGAGAGATCTAGAAACGATTTTTGAAAAAAAGGTGCATGGATATGGACAGAGAGATATGTACACACAAACACACACACACACACACACACGCGGAGTCTCGTACCTAGATACACTTGAGTAGCTGTACAAGGAATAATATCATGGAATATGGAATACTTTTAAGGATTTGCCTTCGTCTTCTCTCTCTCTCTCTCTTACATAAAGTTCAAAGTAAAGCCACTTTTTTTACCCACATACTACCTCCTTGCAATGCATGCATTCCTCCTAATTCTATAGGAACGTTGCACGCACACATTATTACTTACGACAATATGTATACCTACCTAGTTCACTCACTCGCTCCTGGCTCTCTGTTTAGCTACCTACACACACACACAGCAGCAGCAGCAAGCGACACTTCCTTCCCTTCCCCCGACCGAATCATGAAAATACACACACACACACAGACAATTGTATTATTCTTAGGAAATCTTCGTTCCCTCTGTACCTACCTACACATTCCTTATAGCTTCTTTACAAATCGTCCTGGTTGCACAGTGTGGGTACATACACGTACTATATGCATTTTTACGAGAAAAATGTCTATAATCATCATCATCATCATCATGCTCGTTGTTGAGCTGATCGTGATCCGAAAGAAGTGGAGAGAGAGAGAGAGAGAGATGATATTGCTACACACAGGGCACACCACCACCACCAACCACCATCAAAGCAAAGCAGGGTGAAATCGTTTAAGTATGTGTGTCTATATACCATGATCGTCATATCATCATATTATTTGTAGGGAGTCTTACATTCTTGTCTTGGTTTGCTTTTGGTTTTGCCAGTTTGGGCTGGCATTACGGGGATATATGCAATATGCAATGCACACGGCTCCTTCCTTTTACACGATACTGGCCTCTCTCTGTACACACAACACACACACACACACACACACACACAGCTTGCTCCTGTTCCTCTGCTCTGCTCTGTGCTACTACTCTTCCCTTGCTGCTGGGTTTGTTGTTGGCTCTCTCTCTCGCTCTCGCTCTTCTCTCTCCCTGTAGCCCTCTAACATAGGATTTAGCATGGCATAGTGGCAATGGCAAATACACTTTATTTTACCCAACCGTCCTCCTATTCCTCCTCCTCCTCGTCATCATCATCATCATCATCATCCTGATCATTCTCCTCGTCTTACAACATGAATTGATGGTGGTGGTATGGTATAGTGGAGTGGTGGTGGTGATGATGTTTGGCGAGAAGGGGAATGATTATTATTAAAAAAGGCCACAAGAAGAGCAAGCTACTAGCAGAGAGGAGAATAGTGGAGAGGAGAGGAGTCAGACGACAGAGAAAAAACGAAGGAGCAGAAAGGAAGAAGAGGAACTTACTTGCTACTTTTTAACTATCACCATAATTATTTTAGTAAAAAAATATAATGAAGCAGGATAATGATAGAGGGTTATCCTAGTGGCAGTTAGAGTAGTGTGCTAAGGGTAGACGTAGTAGGGAGTTATCTTAGTAAGTAGAGAGAGGACTTGTAGTGGTGGGGTTGGTGGTGCTGGTAGTTTTTGTGAAAAAAGAGAAGAAGGATCCTCAACATCATCATCGTCATCATCAGCAGCAACACCACCATCATCAGAGACGGGAGAGTGAATAAGGCAGAGCAAATACAATGCTGCTGCTGCTGCTACTACTAGAACAACAACAAGGGACAGGAACATCATCATCATCGTCGTCATCGTCATCGTCGTCGTCGTCGTCACCAACAACAAGAAGGAGCAATAGGAGAAATAATAGTAGTTACAGCGACGACGGTAATACTATTAGGATAGCTGAAAAGTGCAGCAGCAGTAATAGTAATAGTGCTTGAAAATATAATCATCATTAAAAAATCGACATTCACTTTTTTGGTGATTTAGTGGTAGTGATGAATTAGCAGTAAAAATTTTTTTGATGAGCAGAGCAGCAGCAGAAGAGAGAGAGAGAGAGAGAAAAAAAAATGTGTGTGTTGTGTAGGGACTAAGCGAGGGGCATTGTTGTGGATATGTGCGTGTAAGTTGGGAGTAGTAAAAGAGGGGGAGAGAGGATGATTAGACGAGGGTATTATTGTGAGTGGTAGAGTGTGACGGAATTGAGTAAAAGAAAATAATCAGCGAGTCAGAGACGAAAAAGTACTTAAAAAGGGAGACGATACGTGGGGAGTAGTATTTATGATGGAGGTACATGTAAGTGTAATAAATTTAACGGCAGTTGTTTAATTGGTTATTTTTGATATGGCAATTAGGAGGGGTGTAATTAAGGGAGTAAAATGGAAGGTTTTAGAGCAGAGGGAGAGCTATTAATATTTAGGGAAAGGTAAGGGCACTACGACAGTGGTGGTGGTGGTGTTTTGGTGGTTGGTGGGATGGCGAGAGTGTGTGTAAAATAATAAAATCTGAGTGGTACTTGTTGGAGCGATAATTAAATATTTTTTTTAGAGTTGATGGAGCAGGTAGAGAAGTATTGATGGTGGGGTGCACCAGTTACACATCGCGTCAGATGGGATTTAGTTTGGGGTGTCTAAAGTAAAATGGAGGGATAGGGGCTCGTCGTCAGCCGTTATGTGCGAGTTGTTTTTATTTGTGTAGTCAACCGTGACCGTGGACTGTGATAAAATATGGATCTAATTAAAATGGATGATTTCACAGTAGTAATCTGCAATCAGCCTTACCCTTCCATTTGGGAGGATTGTTATGATTGTTCTGGAAGGCGAGAGTTCCTAGTGTAAAAAATACAGGAGGACACAGTTGACAGTTACAGTTATCACTGGAGTAATACAAGAAATGTTTTTGGGAATATGGTGTATTGGTAGGCTGTTGTTGTTGGTGGGAAATCAATAGCGAATAATTTATGTTCATGTGAACACAAACAGCGAGCTTGTGAATGATAAAAAAATGATAATAATAAGTAATAATATGGTGCAGCAGCCTCATGAAGTCATGAATGAACACGATCAAACATTTCCAAGCTGTAGAGTAATTTACGACGATACAATAAAAATATGTAAATAATGTCTGTCAGAAATATGATATCACACACAAAGAGAGAGAGAGAAGATAATATTATGCAACTGACAAACGAGCTTATCGTTCAGGTGTATCCGTGGTTGCAAGTGTGTGACATAATNATGTCTGTCAGAAATATGATATCACACACAAAGAGAGAGAGAGAAGATAATATTATGCAACTGACAAACGAGCTTATCGTTCAGGTGTATCCGTGGTTGCAAGTGTGTGACATAATGACTCATAAATTGGGCATTGTTCATTTTATGTTGGGATGAAGGTCTTACTAGGCGTGTAAAGACAGTTTTTTTGTTCCACCGATTGTAATTGCTGGGAAGGGGTTGTGTAAATATTTAGATTAGCAGACGGTTAAGCACCATCGTAAAGTAGACGCATTCCCCAGCCAGGCTAATTGCAGGAGTAATTGACGCTTGCAATAAAAACAAAACAAACCTGGGTTATCCCTAAACATGGCAGGGGTACTAGTGTCAGAGCGTTAATAACAAAATAATACGATCGTCGATCGTCGTTGTTGGTATTAACATAATCATAAAATTATAAACTTTTCTTTGCATATTAGCTTGGCACGAGCCTCTTCTGTGGCATGACGTAGCCTTTCGTAGGAATGAGGTTACTTTTAATGACTATTAGAAATGTTATAAAAATAGCCCTTTTCTCGTCACTTGGACCGTTGTGATGGAAGAGAATTTATCGATACACAAATATCGTGTGCACACAAATGTGGTTTAGGTTTAGGCGGCTTGTGTGTGTCTCTGTGTGTATGTGTGTGTGTGTCGGGGAAAAAATTAGTCATCCTTCGTCTTTCTGATAATTCGCCGCACCACATGCATTTCAAATGTTTTTACAAGTACAACAAGAACGGCTAAAAGCAGCAACAGCAAAACGGAACGACGACGACGACAACAACAACACAGACAGGGGACTAGGGACAGTTTTTTTTTGCTCATCGCGTATTGGTGTCGTAATTTATTCATGAAATGTTGGACAAGTCGTCGTCATAAACATCGACCGTTATTATGAGTCAGTGGTTTCGATTTTTAGTGTGACCATTATTATGTCTCTCTGTGGTGATGATGAAAGACGAAACTTGCCTTGTAAATATTTCATCGGTTCAACTCCTGACGACGACAGAGTGTTGGACTTACTTACCACCACCCCATTGTTACGGCTTTGAAGTGGTTTAATTGTTTGCCTTCAAAGTGATCTTCATCTTATGTTAATCTTCGACTACCTAATGCAAATTTGAAAAATGACTCGCACATGAGAAAGTGTACTACTGTTGACTGTCTGTGGGCTCTTATGTTGGTGCATGTACAATAACAACATATGTAGAGTAGAGAAGGATACTGAGAGAAAAAGGATTATGAACGATAGGTGTTTTAAACTGCTACCTCATCACCCGGACATGCTTGGTTAGGCAAGGATAGAAAAGCCATTAAATGGTAGTTGTAAAACAGTAGTAAGTGGAATGACTAATTTAATGGCATGGGGCAAAACGGCACGGTAGAATACATTAGTTTTACCGTTTTAGAAATTACAGACAGAAACACAAAACGAAAAGATAAATTAAAAAAATCAATTTGAATTCAAATAAATCCTACTCCGCAGTGACCCAAATGGTCGTAGTTGACACAGCTATATTATTGCTACACACCAGTATTTCTTGGAGTAACCACATTAATTAGATTTAGGAAGGAGACCACGAATTATCTATTCTAGTTAAGAGTGTTCACACTTCGCACCATAAACGACCACCACTGCACAATTTGCATTGTTGTGGTGGTGGTGTAATGCGATAGGGGATAAAAATCCGAAATGCACATACGTACTTTACTTACTTGTACCATGTAACCGCAACCTAATGCGACAGAAAA
Source organism: Callyntrura sp. NNG-2020 (assembly GCA_027744055.1). NCBI lineage: Eukaryota > Metazoa > Arthropoda > Collembola > Entomobryomorpha > Paronellidae > Callyntrura > Callyntrura sp. NNG-2020. The sequence continues at coordinate 21,186 of JAHZNE010001089.1, read as the reverse complement.
CTTAAGGAGTTTTAAGCCAAGTGTAAAACAATAATTCCTTTTTAGTTTCGTAGTGATAGGGTGATAGTGGGTAGAGAGAGAGAGAGAGAGGTGTGATGAATGGATAGATTTCGTTTGACGGTTTTTTAACACTGGCCCTTTTTAATTACCAGTTTGTATGGAACCACCTCACAGAGCTCTCGTTTTCATTTTTGTTGTACGTTTGACGTGATTGAAACCAAAAGTGGTTTAGTTCTTGTCAGACCAGAGCAACTCTCATGCGCTCATCGACGAAAATGTTCTTGTTCCAATAAATAGTTAGGAACAGCATATAATGAGCAATTATAATGTATATTTTTAAATGTGGTGCATTAGTTTTAGTTGACGCGAGTATATAATAGTTGGTCGTACACAATTCGGAGTAAAACCGCAATAAACCACCACCAGTACCACCACAGCCCAACAAAGTCCAACTTTGCATCATCCTTCGTATCTCAGAATCATAATAAAGTCCAAAATAATGACGAGTTTAAAGGTCTTTGTGTGACAGTAGTAGTGTAGTCATCATCACAGTCAATGAAACACATTTTTAATCTAAGTTTGTACTTTCCTTCCCTTAGGTATGTAGGTAGTACACCGTTGATAGGATGCTCAGAAGAAGAAAAAACAGGATGGATGCTTCAACGAAACAGGAAACAAAGAACTAACTTTGCAGTACAGTACAATATGGCTTACCAATGCTTCCACGAAGAAAGCAGCTTATACTTTCCACTTTGCTGATTCCTCATCACCAACAAGCATTATCGAGCTCTTTTAATTATTAATTACGTTTCGGGTATGTGGAACTCTGCCTCCCGAGTGCTTATTGGGCAATACGTGCAAAAGAAGACACAACACTTTGAATACTGTAGTTATTAAGCTGGTGTACTTAAAAAAAATGAACTGAACAATGTGATTACATAGTGAACAAACGTATTTATTTGACTACACAATATAACATAGTAGATGTTTTGCGGGGGAGGAGAAATAAGTTGCGAGTGCAATAGTTTTTGTGTAATTGTGCAATAAACGGACTGAAGTACAATTGTGTGGGGGATGCCCGAAATTGTATATGACTGATCCTCACTTACAACTTCCCGTGGCGGTTTTAAATCTTATAATTTTTTGGAGGTTGCCAATGAGTTGATTCGAACTTTGTCATTGTGGGTGCCGATAGGCTACTCGACATCCGCTTTACTCTTCACCAATCCAAAAAATGTCAGGCCGGTGGCAAGGGATCGCCAGGCTATGGGGCTTCCTATTAGCAGTAGCATTTCTGCCATCAGCACCATGTGTTCCAAGTACCCATGTAGTATGCACCTTTGTGGATCCCACTGGAGACAACCACACAGTGAACAACCACCTGGTGGTCCACAAAGAGACGGGGATCCTGTACGTGGGATCCGTGAACAAAATATATCAATTGGATCCCAATCTTCGTCTTCTTGCTTCTAACAAAACCGGACCTTATGAGGACTCGCCCGAGTGTTCTGGCTATCGGGAGTGTCCTAGTAAAGCCAAAGTCTCTTTCACAAACAATGTAAATAAAGCCCTAGTAGTGGACTACAGTCGGGCAAAGCTAATTGCTTGTGGTAGTTTATACCAAGGAATCTGTTGGATACTTGGCTTGGACAATGTGTCCAGTATAGAGTCCGGCGAGTTTGTGGGCGAGCCCATTGTGGCAAACAATGAAACCGCCAGTACCGTCGCATTTATTGCGCCGGGACCGCCCTCACCACCCACAACAACGGTCATTTATGTAGGAGTAACGTACACAGGCAACTCACCATATCGTCATGAGGTTCCTGCTGTCTCCAGCAGAAGCTTGAATCCACGAGACAACTTTCAAATCGTTCAAGCCTCCGTATCATCCGGGACTAAAATACACGTTAGCCAACGGGAGTCCTACCCTATCAACTACGTATACGGGTTTAGCTCGGAAGGATTCTCCTATTTTATGACCACTCAGAAAAAGGACGTTGGACCAAACTCGCCGTATATCTCCAAGCTGGTGCGAGTCTGTCAGAATGACTCCAATTACTACTCATACACGGAAATCCCGATTGAATGTGTGAGTGAGACGACAGGAAGCAAGTTTGATCTTGTCCAAGCCGCCTTTGTGGGGAAACCGGGGCCGGATCTGGCCAACAAATTGGACGTCACCCACCAAGACGATGTTCTCTTTGCCGTGTTTTCCCGGTCGGACCCGCCAGGCAGTCCGCTGGCAGGGAAGGAGAGTGCACTTTGTGTGTATTCATTAAAGGATATACGTCGAAAGTTCGTGGAGAACATCGAGTTATGCTTCCAAGGGAAAGGGAACCGAGGGCTGGGATTCATTGCGATGAATGCACCATGCGTGTCGACGGTAAGCGAGAGTTTTTAAAGCTATCAAGTTAGTCATCATAGCATATCGCAGTTTGCACAGCATCAACTATTTCATTGCAGAAACTGAAAATAATCGAGGAGGACTTTTGTGGAATGGATGTTAATACTCCACTGGGGGGAGAGAAGCCAGTGTTAGCCGTGTCCGTGCTGAATTTTACCACGCAACTGTCATCCGTGGCAGCTACGTCAGCTGGGAACTATACAGTTGTGTTTCTGGGCACGAGGGACGGGCATCTAAAGAAAGTTGTTGTAGAAAGTGGCAAGTCTGGAACGGAATATGCGGATCAAGATATTGATCCTGGAAGCAGGGTCCTTCCCGACATGTTCTTTGATCCTCAAAAGTTCCATCTTTACGTGATGACAGAAAGAAAGGTAACACAGGCTTGACATTACCTCTGGCCATAAAAATTGACTTTCACCAGGAAAAAGTACATACCAATTAAATTAATTATGTGCTTCTTTAGATATCAAAAGTCCTGGTTCATAATTGTTCCGAGTATCAGACATGTAAGGATTGTGTTGAAGCTGGGGACCCTTACTGTGGCTGGTGCTCCCTTCAAAACAAGTAAGATTTGGATTTTAGTAGGTCTGGCTTCTACGGCGTATTTTTCGTTATGGACAAAAACTAATGAGCGTACATGAATTTCTATTTTAGATGTACATTAAAGAACAACTGCCCAAAAGGTAGCAAAACGTCCGAATTGTCCTTGTATTGGATTTCGTACAAAAGTGGTCAATGTACTAGGATTACCATGGTGACACCCAATCAGTTACAAAGCTCAACAGCGAGAACTGTAAGTCGACAATTTAATTAGGACGGATAGTAATAAGGTATATGAGAGCAGGGCAGTAACGTTCGAAAATGTCTGTTCACAATTTTCCAGCTGGCGATAAACATTGATCATCTTCCTACACGTTCCGGGGAATTTTGGTGCGTATTCCGATTTTCCAGTGGCAAAACGCTCAAGACGCATGCCAATCTAACAACGAATGGTGTGATTTGCTACACGCCACCCACTTCGGATCTTCCCCCTATTCCTCCTCAGCAGCGTAAGTGTACAGCTATCACTGCGTCGTTGTCGTAAACGTCTGGGCGCTTGTACGCCTTTAACGACGTCGATGGAATCCTTTTCTTCATGCGTTGCATTTTTCTTACTTGTAGATAACTTCACTGCCACCTTATCTGTGAGAATGTCTCAGGACGGCAACAGCCACAATGACTTTGTCGCGACGGATTTTGTATTTTTTGACTGTAACACGTATACCACGTGCACGTCCTGTGTGACTTCTGCATTTCCTTGTGATTGGTGTGTAGATAAGCACAGGTGCACTCATGATACAGCTGAAAACTGCCGTAACGACATCTTAGTCACTGGACTAAACGTGAGTAGACCTTACACACTGTAAAATACACCTCGCATTTTACCCTCAATGTTTTCATATTTTTTTTAAACGTTTTTTTTTCTGTTTCAATGACAGAGGGTGGGTCCTAGTATTCGAAGTGGTCCAAACTTTTGTCCTCGTATTAACGTCACCAACGGCTCGCCAGAACTTCTTGTTCCCTACGGGACTCAGAAAAGAATCCAAGTTAAGGTCGATAATATTGCGGTAAGTATTTACTCTGTGAGTTTTGTACTTTGTAGGAATTGTTGTTGAAACTGAGTTAGATGGTGCTAAAGCGGATTTTACGTTTACGTTTACAGCAACAAATCATAGTGCAGACCAGGTTCTCCTGTCGCTTCAATATTGAAGGGCGCGTAACCCCTTCCAACGCTCAACTGGTAGAAAGTACAATATACTGCGACTCCATTCCATTCAACTACAACTCTCCAGCTCCCAATATTACGGTGCCGTTTGCAGTGGTATGGGGTGGTGGCGAGACCAAATCTTTGGATAACCCAGATAATATTCACAGTGAGTCCTGTAGTTTATATTAACTTTTTTCCCGTACATATATCAGTTTATTAATGACATTTTGAATATCCTCCAGTTCTTGTATACCGTTGCCCCGCCATGGCGGACAACTGTGGCATGTGCTTGGCCATGGACGAAAAGTATCTTTGTGGCTGGTGTCAAAGTTCCAACCGGTGTCAGGTACGAGAACAGTGTGACAATGGGATGGGTGTATGGTTAAGTCGTAACCAGACGTGCCCAAATCCTGAAATTCGGTCCTTCTATCCTACGAGTGGACCTTGGGAAGGGGGTACAAATGTCACAATTGAGGGAATCAACCTGGGCAAGACATTTGATGTAAGTTAACACTTGCTTTGGAAACAATAGATTAGATATTGCTTAATTAAATGCGGTTAGTTGCATTGACACATCTAAAAATCATATTTTTTTTATGGCAGGACATATATTCCGGAGTAACGGTAGCAGGGGTATCTTGCGAACCTTATCGCCACTTGTATATGAAGACACGCAAGATCGTATGTCGCTTAGACGGACCTGGCAATAATGAACCGAAGGCGGGACCAATTATTGTCAAAGTGTCGGATTTCCGGGCTGAATCAACGAAAAAATATCGGTTTGTTGACCCGAAGATTAAGAGCATTAGTCCCACCATGGGGCCCATGAACGGAGGAACCCGCCTCACTATCTATGGGGAACACCTCAATGCCGGAAGTGACGTACAAGCGTTTGTCGAAAATATCCCATGTCAAATAATACTGAAAGAAAACAACCGCCTTGAGTGTCGTACGGGCAGCTTTAAGCGGAAAGGAAGATGGCGTGTGATCGTCAAGTTTGACCAACGGGAACGGATTTACGAATCTGGCTTTTCCTACGTGGATAACCCCGTCATTTCCTTTGAGAAGGAGAAACCAATCCGCGGGATCCCAGCCGGTGGCATAAATGTTACCATTGAAGGAAGGAACTTTGACGTGATCCATGAGCCGTACATGTACGTACTTTTCAATGGGAGCAAGTACATCAGTCCCTGCAACATCTCCAGCAACGACACCATGTTCTGTGTAACGCCCACATTCCACGAAGAACCCAGTTTTTATGAAGCAGAGGGAAGGGATATCAACATGCGGCTGCAGTACGGATTTCTTCTCGACACCGTCAACTACACGGCATTTAACAATACAGAGGATGACCATCCCTTCCTCCTTTTCCCGAATCCCCAGTACGACCGGTTTGAGGATGAAGTGAAGAAGTATAAAAGTGACTACCTTACCATAAATGTAAGAAAACGTCTCATTCATGCCACAGCATCCCAACTAAATTAACTTTCACGTTTACGGAAAATATTAATAAAATAAAATGTCTTGACAATTCTGAATAGGGCCGTAATCTGAACTCTGCCACGGATGAGACGGACCTTGTAGTTCTCATTGGAAGTAGCATATGTAACGTGACGTCTTTATCGAAAAATCAACTGACCTGTAAGCCACCGCCAATGCAGCCTCCAGATATGGATGAAAATGGACGGGTGGACTCCTCAAAGTCCCCAACAGTCAGAGTAAGTCGAGTGGGGATGATTTGAAGGAAGAGTAGATAGTATAATTTTTTTACCCATGTCTAATTCTGGGATGTACCCCGCCCTGATAACAGGTGAAGGTCGGGAAAAACCTAACGTATGTCATAGGGCGTCTTCGTTACGATCACATCACTGCCGGCGAGCTCCCACAGAAGATAATGTACATGATGAGCGCGGGAGGGATACTCCTCTTTATACGCCCATTGGTAAGTTGTTATCCTGTCCGGGATTACCCCACCATTCAAAGCGACCTGTTTTCAGTACCTGAGGGTAATGATATGCATCCCCCGTTTATTTCTGTGCTCCTTGCAGACTGTGTTCGTTTCCATGTCCCATCAGACAACATACATGACGGGTCTGGATTTGAATCAGGAAAATACAGATGTTCCAGTGAAGGTTTTGGATTGCGACACGATCACTCAGGTGAAGGAAAAGGGACTGGATACGATTTATAGAGCGACACCATACGGTCAACGACCTCGGAAAGAGGATCTGGACCTGGAATGGAGAACGGGAAACAAGGGAAGACTCATCTTGTATGATGAGGACAGCACCACAAAGACTGAAGGCGAGTGGAAGAAACTTAACACGCTAAGTCATTATCGAGTACCAGATGCAGCATGTCTGACGCTAGTACCTAAGCAATCATCCATGTACAATTTATCAATTCTCTCCGAGCGCTCTGAGAAGTCACATCATAAGTATGAAACACTTAATCTCAGTAAATATAACTCGGCCAGTCCTCCCCTGAGCCGAGCCACTTCTCCGTTAAATCACGATAGGGAAGGAGGAATGAAGGTAGGATCTTTATTCATCTTTTTTTCACATACTATTACAAAGGAGTACTTACAACTGAAATTAATTGGCGTCCTTGCTATACATTTTTTCGTTTATTCCAGGTCTGGCATCTGGTTAAGCATCATGATTCTGATAACCAGAAGGAGGGGGAGAGAGGAAACAAGATGGTTTCAGAAATTTATCTCACTAGGTTACTAGCCACAAAGGTAATAATTTTTCCTTCCGATTCTGTATTTATGGATGTATTGAAGAATGGCCAAGCGTGTTTTACAATGTGTGGTTTCATATATATTTTCTTTTAGCTCACCCTACAAAAGTTTGTGGATGACTTATTTGAAACAATATTTAGTACTGCTCATCGTGGTAGTGCGTTACCACTAGCCATCAAGTACATGTTTGATTTCTTAGACGATCAAGCACTTCAGCATGGTATTACAGACCCTGAGGTGGTTCATACTTGGAAGAGCAACAGGTAAATGAGAGGATGACACGATACAGGGACAAGTTTATTATTTGTATGTACGTACCGTGTATATATTATGATGAGTGTTTAAAACAATTTTCCGTATTTATTTACAGCTTACCACTACGATTTTGGGTGAATTTAATTAAGAATCCGAATTTCGTATTCGACATCCACAAGTCGAATATTGTAGATGCTTGTCTCTCCGTTGTTGCACAAACTTTTATGGATGCCTGTTCAACGTCGGAACATCGACTGGGTAAGAAAGAATACGGATGGATGGCTACACGCTGTCGCATTTAAATATTAAATATGAATGGAATGGTTGGAATGTTATTGTAACCGGAGGATCGCTGACTATTTGTGTTAACAGGCAAGGATTCCCCAAGCAGCAAACTTTTATATGCCAAAGACATTCCTAGTTATAAAGAGTGGGTGGAGCGTTACTACGCTGACATTAAAGCCATGCCATGTATATCAGACCAAGATATGAATGCCATGCTGGCAGAGGAATCTAGAGTACGTATTATTATTATTTAAAGACAAGAATAAAATTTAAAAAGCGTCTCGCCAACTTCTTCACTCCTCTGGAAAATTTACAACACACTCAATTAATTCCTTGTTTTGAATTTGCAGCTGCACGCGAGTGAGTTCAACACGGAGTGTGCTCTTCTGGAATTGTACAACTACGCCTCAAAATATAACGACCAGCTGATGATGACTCTGGAGGAGGATGAATTCTCTCAGAAACAACGACTGGCGTACAAATTAGAACAAGTTCACAATATCATGGTTTCCGAAGGCCATTGATATTGACAGTGAAATACGATTTCGCAGCAACTCGTCATTAACAGGATCACATCAATCATGCAATTACATATATAGTGTAGCTCTATACTTACATAATACCTACCTACCTTCCCACACAAAAGAAGCATAAATTGTGTAATATAACTACATACCTTCTGCTCACGATAAATATTTTCTACGACAGTTGTTAGTGTACTAGTAGTTACGATTCCCATTATCTCAAATTACAAATTATTCTAGTTAGTCCTCGACATTTTCAAATACAAACAACTCTCCTTCTGTTGGACATTTTAACAAAAAAAAATATTTAGGAAATTTCGAACAGAGACGTTTTTACTTATCTTTTCCCTTCTCTCTGACAGGTTGCATTCCTGACCCGTGAAAATCTCTTACTTATAAACTTACATACCACACATAGCGTTTCAATTGCAAAAATATATACCCCTCAACCCGGTTGGGTACCAAAGGAATACGAAATGTCCACTGGAACAAAAAGAAATCGGTGAAAAAGTGTTTAAAATATTTCCCTGTACGATCCGCAAAAATAATATGCATACATCATCACACACTCTCTCACTCTCTCTCTCTCCCTCTCTCTAAAGTATATTTTCTACAAGGTAGTAATTGAATATAAAAAGAGGAAACGTCTTAACAGGATGTTCGTAGTTTGTAAAAAAAACTCTAGGTTTGTAGGATAAGTCGTCTTCATCATCATTGTCTTACATAAATTAAATTAGTAGCCATGTTAGTCTGATGAGTGAATTGTAGCGTTGTAATTGCCACTGTAGTAGTTTGCGTCGGCATCTCGTAGCTCTATCTGTTTTATCATCGTCGTCGTGTACTTAAAAAAATAATACCTTGATAAAAAAAAGGGAACTAATAAGTTACGAATATAAAACTAGCAGCCACTTTGTAGACTGTATTCGTGTATCGTACGCCATTGTTAACACAAGCTCCCCAGAGATAATTATTAATGTCTAATTATGATATCAAAGAGGTAGTCAACTTTTAGTTAAGATAACACATAATTACAAATTTATTTCCTTAGTGAAATTACTCGTAACATAGAAACTAGTAAGAAAGAAGAAGAAAAAAACGTAGGTGTGTGCGTGTGTGTGTGTGTGATTATTTTAGAAGGGTAGTCGTCAAACGTATTGAGATATATTCAGATATTTAGGAATTGATGATGAGGACACGATGATGAAGTGACTAATCAGTGCTTTAGTTGCTGGTGGTTGAAGTATTTTAAAAAACTACTTAAAAACTAAGGTTTTTTATTACTGCTCTTTACTCACGTTCCATTTTGCTATATTATTTTCCAGGGTAGTAGGATCCTGTTACGGTTTTCTTATTTTTCTAGTTTGCGATAGGAAGGTCGAAAAATGTTTCGTCTCTTGGAGTCATACTTGTAGGATTAGGAAAGTTGAGTTTTCTATCTATGTACGATCTACAAACGGAATTGGAAAGGAGGAAATGTGAAGGGATGACCAGGACGGTGTAATTCATTCCTTATCCTACGGATACGTGCATGTGTAGAGAGATTTTTTAAAAAAAAAAATAAAATACACCGAGGGTGTGGAAAGCAGAATTCTCACTGTATTTAAATAGGTTGCAAAAAGGAACTCGGTGAAGATATCAGCTTTTAAATTGTAGTGTCTTCAAAAGCTGGTAGGAGTGCGGCTGCTTAGGATGCGGAAGGTTATGTCGAATAATAAAAATAGTAATGCAAGTTGTAAAAATCCTGTAACGTGTTTTATATAAAAAAAAAATTGGTACAGTAGTGATAATGTGATATATGATTAAAAAACGATATTGTAAGAACAGAACACGTTTTTGTTCTGGATGAGCGTAGCAGTGGCAAAGCTCTCTCTCTCTCTCTATCTAACTATCTCTCTCTCTCTTCTGGTGTGTAACTATGCACTTTTATATTTACAAAACTTGAAAAACTTAAGCTAACATGGGTAAAGAGAGAAAGGACGACGAGGATACATAATAATATTCAGTTTTTCTACTCGTGTAAATATGAAAGGATATGATAACGCTGCATACAATATACACTAATTTTAATGATTAATGGATCTTCTAACGTAATCGCAGTTTCTCAAACTCCAGAAAAAGTTAAACAAAATTCAATTCTCTTTTTGTATCACGTTTCTCCAACATTTAACGCTGCCGGTAAAACAAATTACAAAGTGTTAAGTCTATATGTGTATGTATATTCATTACTATAACTTATGCGAAAGGATGGTACTTTTTTAAAACAAAAAAAAATCTCTTAATTTTTTAATTTATACGTGAAAGGGACTGAATGACGGTAAATTACATATGACGCGTATTCTTTATCATCACCACCACTACTACTACTACTACTACTACTACTACTACTACTACTACTACTACTACTGC
>JAHZNE010001089.1:0-10804 GCA_027744055.1 Callyntrura sp. NNG-2020 | reverse complement strand
CTACTGCTGCTGCTGCTGCATTTTCCCGCATTTCAAGCATAAAAACTGTATATATATATAGCCAGTGTTGCACTGGGAAGCTGGTAGTTTATTCATTGTGAAGCAGACATGCCGACTAGTTTTTAATTTATTAATCATTGCCATCCTCCAAGTGAAAAGGGAAGTAATAGAGATGTAGATTTTGTTAATAACGTTTTGTACAGAGTTTTGTTATTATTGTCAACGAGTGTGTAACATACTATATACTGCTACGTAATTTTATGATACTTTACCTAGATGACAGTTGGTCATGATGATTGATTTTTTAAATAAAATGCGCCATTTAGTTAGTTAGGTATGTGTAAGTAACAAGATCGTTATGAGTTAGCTTCGTAACAATTTATCTATTTTCAGTTCAAAAGGTACTGATCATTATGATGCTGAAGGTAATACATATAAATAATAAAAAAAAGCTTTTAGTCTTAAATTTTTGTAATTAATGAGAGTATATATATATATTAAACTGATTTGTTACAGTAAGATTGTATATTTTTCGATAATATGATCAGTTTGGCTTGTATATGTACTAGAGAACTAGGCAATAGGAGTTTAATATATCGATATAACTTACTTGAACTAGTAAGTGGCATTTAAGAAAAAGGAAAAATTGTCTGTACATAGCTAGATGATAATAGATGCAGTTGTGGTACTGGTGGGGAGTTGTAAATGGAACGGGTGGGGGAAATGAGCAACAAAAGGAGAAACAACTTTACTCATCCTGTGAATCTTGTTCATGTCAACGCATCTCCCGTATATATTACATAAAAATATATATGTAAATGTATGAAGTTTGTCGTTTCGTATCCATAATCTTTCCATTTGCTGCAAAAATATTCTCAGTCTGTGAAAGTTTATATACAAGTCTAGGCGTAATTTTGATACCAAAATAAAGGCGACAAGGGAAGGAAAATGAATTTTATATAACTGGTTGGGACAACATGATAATAATAGTGCATAACGATGATAATTGTAACTAGCTAAAAAAAAATTTTTAAGTTGGATGAGAATGTGTATATATGATAATGATAGAAGTGAGGAGGTGAAGCAAATTGTAAGTGTAGCCCTCTCGGCGAAGCTATGAGTGCGTGCAACGACATAGCTAAATATAAATAACAATTTTATGTATTCTTGCATATTCAATGTAACATACCAGTTGTATTGTAAGTGTACATATTTTTAAAAAAAACCCGGCAGTCAGTCTGTGTTCAATATGACTGTGGAGGATGTAGTCGGCAGCAGAGAAGGCTCTTCAAATATAAGTGTAAACTAGGAAGGAAGGATAAGGATGATGATTCTGTGTAAATCAAAACTTTTTAGTAGTTGGCCGCTGATCCTCGAAAGTCTCTACGTACATATTTTTAATATAATTACATTTAATGTCCGTCGTCTGTGAGATGTCATAATATATCTATATATTGAGCTCTTCTTTGTGTATGTATATTTTTAAAATATATTATGATGATTCTCAAAAATGTGTTATTACAGTTATTGTTCCACCAACTTGATTACCGTCTTTATATACTAAATATATCTATCTATGTCAACTTAGATTTTATTATGATGATTATTTTTTATTTCCTAGGTTGCTTAACTACAAATTACCGATTAAGTGATGATTTTTGCAAATGTGAGTACACGTTTGTTCCAATCAAACCCAACAACAAATTTTTCTACAAATTTAGTTAAGTTGTCCCGTCGCGTTCCGTCGCTCCTGTGTAACTATATATTGTAACTGTGTGTACACATTTTTTTTTAATTAATTAGCTATTTTAGTTATTTTTTTCGGTTCTTGTTACTAGTGATCAAACTAACTGTTATCGTTACTTCAGTTGAGAGTTGCAACACTTATTTTTTCTTCAGGTGTCATCAAACGATGATGATTTTTAATTCGCAAAATAAGAATTTCAGTGTGTGTAATTTATCAGTGTTGCGTCGTAGTTGCTCCGCGTATGTTCCTTGCTTCGCCGAAACATAATTCTTACCGAATGAGAAGAAATAAAAAAAATAATATGTACATGTATTTCTCGGAAAAGTGCGATGCGTGTGTCCTCCACACGCGTCGTACCTGATGCATACTGCCTGCACAGCAGCATAATAAATGTTGTACTCTAGTTAACCAGAACGAACAAGATGATGAACAACAGGTTTGAAAAGGAAACTTCAAATTAAAATGTGTATTATGCATACCTAAAATATGATGATGATAATGTACTACTACGATATATATATAATATGTATAGTTCGTATGGAGTATGTATGTTTAATTAATGTAATAATATATGTAAAGTTGTAATGATGATGGAATCGACTTAATTTTTACAGAGATATCGGAATTTTTAATTTATTATTTTTTAAACAAAGTATTATGACTCTAGTATTAAAATAAAATGCAATATACTTTCAAAATGGGTACACTTTTATATCTCTCTTCCCCGATTCATTTCTGCAGCACTCATTCAACACGTTTCATAATTCACAAATACCTAGAGCTTCTTGGAAGGAATAAAAGGGGAAAAAATGGATTAATTAAGAAAAAGTATTAATCAGGCAGCGCCAGCCAGCAACACCCTGTAGGTGCTGTACCTTTTAGGCACTCTTTATAGGTGTAGAGTTGGAATACATAACTCACAAATCATATAGACATCTTATGCTCTTCTATGGTAGAGTTGAGTATATGTACTATACGTGCCCAGAGGTGGGTAGGTGGTGGGTTCACGGTATCCGACAGCCGGACTGGTGGCTGTGGTGCGTTCCGCGTTATAGTCCGACCAAAGAGTTGCATTGGAAAAATTTGGAACCCGAAGCCCGAAAACGTGAACTGGTACATGGATTGAAGCCGGAAGCCCGAAGACCCGATTTATCATATTACGGAAACCCGAAGCCCGAAAACCCGATTGGTCAACTTTTGTAAGCCAGAAAAGCCCGAGTTTGAGCCCGATTAAGAATATTTAATATTTTTAAAGGGAATATTGGATGTGCAAATCCTGATCCTCCAAAATTTTTATATTCTGGGGCTCAGGTAATCATTATTTGGAGGGAAATAATAAAACATTAATCAAAAATATAAAAGAATCTAACAATTGTATGGTATATTAAACTTGTATGCATGACATTTTGTATTTATATTATATATCGGGTTTTTGTTCGGGTTCAGCATATACAAAAACCCGAAAAAAGCCCGTGAACCTTTCAATTTTTTTTGAAAATTCGCCCGATTAAAAGCCCGATTGTTCAAACAAGTTAGAAAGCCCGTCCGAAACCCGCCCGCTCGTGTTTCGGGCGGTCTTTCGGGCCAAAGGAACTCTGAGTCCTTTGAAGTCCGGCGACCAATGATCGGAAGTCTGCCAGGAGGTGAACGGCTAGTGGCATGCACAACTCTGATGTATCTCTTTCCGTGTGTCTTCGTCTTGTTTCGTGGTGGGGGTGTATTACAGAGTCAATGTTGGAATCGCAGAAATTCGGGCGGTGAACCGAGTGAATCGGCACGGCACAACAACAGACAGAGATATTAGGAAAGACACAAGAAAGATGTAGATACACCTTGAAACTCCTCTTATAATTATTATAGTGCTATGCTGGAGCAATAAGCATGTATCTTGGTTGTGTGTGGGCGAGCTTCTATTTCTTAGCAAGTTTCTCTCCAAACGACGCACTTGCAAAAAACCCTTCTTCTCCAGCACTACTCCCATTTAAAATTGCCAAATTGAGGCAACTGCAACAGGCCAATTTTGGACGCTCTCTGTCGCTAATCAAAGTTACGTACGATCGCTCCGAATAAATTTTTTTAAATAGAAAAACATCACCAGTGCAATTGTAGTTGCAACTTTATTTCTCAAAACTATTCAAAAGTAAGAATTGAATACCCGAAAACGTACTTTTGTCAGAGACGAGCATCAGGTCAGTTTCTTGGTTTATAATTCAGTTAATTTTGTGTGCGCTGGCTTATCGTATCAACACGTTCGTGTTCGATGTGTACAACTTACAAAATACAAAACAGAAGCCTACTTGTGTGAGGTATGACGCCAGGACGTTTCATTGCTAATTAAGAAAATATATACACATTGTTGCAAGTAATAACAAATTAACAATTAATAGCAGTAATCCAACTTAATTAACAACAACACTCGTTTATCTGTGTGGACCTAGTTAAAATTGTGCTCCGATTCCCCTTTTCGTCGAGGTGACTACTGTAGTTGGTGGTGGTGGTGGTACGAAAGTTGAAAATTGTTATATTTGAGAAGACTTCAACGTTACACAATTAAATACAATTTTTTTGTTGATTTTTAGATGACTCGATATATACAATATATACATGACTTAATGTTGAATGTACTAATTCTTTGAACCCTAACCGTGTTTGTAGCCAGCGTGAGAGAAAGCAGTTGATATTGAAACTTAATTGAAACTCAAACTCCATATTTACGACAGGTGGAATAAATATCAATTAAGTTGTCGTGATAACCTGTGCAAAACGTAAAGCCCCCCTCCCCCCTACGAATTTGACAAAGGACATTAACAAATTGTAAGTGAACGTGAACAATCTGGTTCTAAAATAGTAATTGCATCATCCTTGCATTCGTAAAAACGGTTTATATATATATCTATCTATCTATTTATGTATTTTCTAATTAATGTCATAATATTTTACATTTTTAAATGTTTGTCATGTTTGTAACTGAATGTCTTGAATGTACAATATTTGTGTCTGTACGTTTTTAAAACTAGGTATATGTTGTATGTACGTGTATACGAATATTTGTTTCCCCTCCTCTATTTAACCGAAAGCTGCCACCTACTTTATTATTTTGGGATGCACCGTCAACCTTTGCTTCTGTTCAATTTACGAAACTTAAATATAACTTTATAAAGAGATTTACTCGTGTCTCCTTGTTTAAATCCCAGTCACACGTATAATATGTCACATGAAAGGATGCGTCTACTAATTACTCCAAATTACTAGGACCAACAAGCACATAATATGCGACGCCAAAAATTATAATTTTAATTTTTAATCCTTATTTTTTACCATTTTACAGGTTTGGAATTGTTCATTGTATAAAAATGACCATAGCACACTTCTTATGTTCTGTTATCATTACCGTTACCGTCTATCCCACATAAATGACTAAGATATCCCCGAAATTGCGCATTTTTTCAAGCCATATGTGATTTTAATATCCGTGTGACGACGTGCGGAGTTGGACGCAGGATACTTTAAACATAAATGGTGTTTCACCACCTTGAGTCGTATCAAACGATCGGATTTTAAAATAGAAAGTTAATTATTTGGGTTCGGATGTACACGGCCGTATGAACCACCATCTGATGCTCTAAACATAAAACCCTGTAATAAATGTTGCCAGAAGAAAAAAAATCCTTAAATATTTGCTTTTGCATGTCCTTCGGCGAGTAGGTATGAACGCTTTAAATAATGCCGCCCCTCAAAGAGGTTTTACGGAGTGATTCGCCAGAGTCAGTACAAAAAAATGTAAAATACCTATTGTTATTATTATTCTTATTATTATGCTTCGGTTGCCAAAACTATTTTAAATGATATATCTCAATTGTAACTTTTTGGTTTTCCCCATTTATTTTTGACTGCGCTGATAATTTAAGCGGTTGCCAGCGCAACCGCTGCGCGGCTACTTTTCCTTCAAACCTTGTACTCCTCCCCCACTATTTATCTTCCTTGGCTACTTCCGTTCGCGCTCCTAAATGATGTCAAAATATTCTTCCTGCTCCTCTCAGGAGTTCCCCCATCAAAATTACTGTCCCTTTTTTCCCTTATGCGTTACCCTTTTGCTTCAGATAACCTGTCCCCAGCATGCACAATGTACACACTCCTTTGAGCAATTACGTCTCTATAACATTATGTGGTACAAGTAGTTCTACAATTAAAGTAATTAAAGACGAGAGAGTAATTAGAGGGAAGTAAAGAGCGTAAAAAAATTAGACTGTATGACAAGTGCTCCAGGATGAAAAAAATACTATCAACACTTATGCTCCTCTGTACAATAAATGATGAATACATGGATTTTCCAAGATGACTCATGATCAATAAAATTGTAAAACCAAATTTTTATCAGAATTGATGATCTCCCCGATATGCAGGGTGTAGAATCCCGGGCAGTAACCGGGGGAAAATTCAGACTCGTTGATAAGATTCCTCAGTCGGAATGATATCAGACAAAGCATTGAACATGTTATCTTATATGCTAAATGTTTGTTGCTACTCCCCCCATCCCTATATGTGACTGCAACTCTGTGGTATTTTATGATCGTTAGTTAACATGATGACTCCTGTGCGGTTAGCGATTCACATTGACGTACAATCGCAGCGCAGCGCTGTATGTTTGTCTTCCTGTTTCTCTTTTTATTTTTAAATTCCCCGTAAAGAATACTACCAGTAAAATAATTGACTACGTGTGTCCACCCATTCGTAGTCCTTTATGATGTTACGTTAGTAAAATTGTAGCTTTCACTACTTGTCTTTCTCTCGAAAGTTGTAATTTTTAAAAATAATTTTCTGTGACGGTGCGCATTTTTGTATATATACATTTAAAATTGTGTCGCAATTCTTAAATTTAGGTAATTTATGCTACCGGCTTTACGCTATATATGGTAAATTAACAGCAGCATGAGCAATGGACATTGGCGTACGTAACAGTCGTTTAATTTGTGTGGAAAATTAAAAAAAAAACTTATGATAAAAACTAAAGTTTTAAAGCAGAGTAATGTTGGACCATATCCTGATTGGGAAGCCAGAGAGACTTTGTAGCAGACCCTCTTGTCTGGGGACCAGCCCCGGGGGTGTAACTCTCACAGCATTTTGTAAGATGGTAACAATCGGGTGCAATAAATTTATTAAAAGCTCTCTGAACTGCTTTTAGCAGGAAACCCAACCCATACATATAAAAGCACCCCCTAGTTGACCGTCAGTAAAATGCTTTCATTTTGGCTTTTGGGCAGTTATTCGCATTGTGGTTTTATATCAATTGGGTATGTGTGTGCAAAATTAAATAATGCGTTTTAAAACAAAGTGGAACGAGTTTTTGAACGAAATATGTAGAAAATGCAAGGAACTCCACCACTCTCCATAAATTTTTCTTCGAAATCCCTCCCCATGTCGAAACATAAGCCGTCCTCATAAACGTCCATGGTTGAGTGAGGGGAAGGAATCAAAAGAAGGTGTAGAGGAGCCACATGACACATCACACAGCATATCCAGCTATATACCGAGAAAAAGCAGAAAGAGCGTCGTCGTCGGTTTTCCTCAAAACGTTACTAGTAAAGTTTGACTCAACGTGTCTTTGCCATTTACACACGAGTTTAGTTGTTAGAGAAAGCCAATTTACGAGTCAATGACAAGGCAATGATGCCCAGTTAGCAGCGAAGTAATAAATTGATTGTAATTAAAGCGTATATACCACACTGCGCTACCGATAAGAGGGCTGATCGGATTTTACTTGAGGTGAACGTGTACACACAGAGAATTGTGCGCGTTTGAACCATATCAAACTTTTTAATTGTTTTAGCGAAATCATTTAAAAATTATTTTTGTTACAATCGAGATCTTGAAAAGGGCCTCATATAGCACCGTGGCGAGAGTATGTATGTCGCCTTACTAAATACGTCTTTCGAAGGGCTACACAGCTAAAACTACTAATAAAATGGTAAAAAAAATAATATAGCTTCTTCTGCATAACAGCATACATTATATATCCTTGGGTTGGGTAGCATCTAGCATAATCATTCCCAGTTCACTTATAACGCCGTCAACATAGCTTTGTACAATTTGCAGTCCGAAAGTGAAAACTTGCAAAAGAAGTTGGGATTGCAACTACTAACTACGTCCAAAAATAACTATAATAGCGGATAATTAAGTATCAGAATGGGGTCGCTTTCCCGCAATTAGCCAATTAACCCCGAGTTTCATTGTTCCCAACGATCTATTTTCCCCACGTATTCCTCTGACAGGAGGCTTATTCAAGTATGCCCGGGATCATTGAATTGCAGAGCTCTACTAATGCTTTTTTATTCTAATGCTAACTTTTACCTTTTATTATAGCAAACTAATTGGTAGTGTAATTAAAGTATTATTTTTCTTTGCTGTGGCTTTATTTCGTACAAGCTTTCCGGTCCTCTGTTATACATGTATATTAAATCTATTTACCTCGAAATGCTACACTCGGTATACTACTAATTGTAAGAAGTTCGGAGAAAGCAATTCAGAGTCTTTAAGTTAAACTGTGTCAACTTTCTAGTATGATGATGATAGATGTTGTTTTTGCTGAAAACAAAAAAAAAAGATTCAAAACAGCAGTCGTATTCGTGTGTGTGTGTGGGTAGATTCGTAGAAAGTTGGGTTAAATTTGGTTGTGTATTTTGTACACAGTAACAGGTTTAGAGAAGGAGAGAGAGAGAGCCCAATGCTTGAATATCCTTTCAGAGAATGAGGAGGGTTGTTGTTGTTACGAATGTTTGCTGTGCAACTAGCTCTGGGGCTTGCTAGACTAACGTTGCAAATAAATCCGCTGTAAACGGGTAAACAACAAAGTAGCGGAAAGTTTACGAATAAAAAGCGTTCTACTCCCCGTCAGATTCTGAGTAAAGTGGGGCGCACATAAAACGTCAAATATATGTATTTGATGTTGGATCAAATACGAACTCAAACCCAAATGCTACTCCAAATCGGGCCCGACAAGGTTTAAAAAATACAGTAGGGGTTTCCGATTTTGCCCCCAGAACCCTGGGCATCCAAAAGTTATTTGATCTGCAGCCCATATGGTGACCCTTGTGTCTTGCCCATAGGACGAAGGTCTTCAATCACTTGTTGTTAGCTGGCAATATGTAATAATGAAGAGGATACTATTCTTTTCAAAATTTCCTGGAGACAGACAGACAGACAAGTATAAATACGATGGAATACCTTCCGCTACACAATGATACAAGAAATGCTGGGACATGTTGTTATATAGTTTTTACATGATGCTGAAAAGACGGGGCTGTTCGTTAATAACGTTGTACGAAGTGGGCATCATTTTGGGACAACCTATTGAACATTTTTTACACGGAGAAAGTGGTAAAGCAACCTTTGCGTTTATGTTGCGCTAGCATCACAAAATCTATTCTCTCTCCCTTCATGCTTCTCCACGTTCATGAATGGCTCTCCAGAGCGTTTGCATGCGCACTGTGGCAACGCAACGTGCTAAGCGAATGATAAAGGAACTTATTACTGAGAGGCCATAGCTGCTATTTTGCGATGTGCAAGTTTTTGTTTGCTGTAGTTAGGCTAAATGTGAGCCACAGTTGAAAACAATAAACGTTAAAGTTAATATGGCGTCTACCGCTGTGTGAGGCCATAAATATAATTGAGAAAGAAACTTAATTTAAGGAGATTGTTGTAAGAAAAGAAAGCACTATGCAGGGATGTTTGTACTATTGACTTGATTTACATGTAATTTTTTTTTCTAAAAAACCACCCGAACAGGTTGAATTAAGATATAGATAGTAATAAATAACTGTAGAGTAAATTTGTATGCAAAGGATATTTCTAACGCGTTCTCCTATTACAGAGGGTGAGGCAAGTTAATCTGAACGTTTTCAAACGTTAGCAACTTTTTTCAGTCACCATATTACCACACAAAAGTTGGCATATATATTTATTGATTGTTCATTTGCGTATAACCAAAATATCAAGACGTTACAAGGAAGAACTCATAAGATATTTAGTGATGACAAATATTTGATCATGAAAGACTTTTCCAAAGGGTTTCCTTTGTAGAAAGAGATTCCTTCTTCGAAAATACAAAACTTCCAACGTTGTCACCTTGCCTATTTTAAAGAGCTCATCTTGGTGAACGTAATCAACAAAAAACCAGAACTTTTAAAAAGCATCCAGACGAAAATACATAGTGGTTTATAAGAGACCTCTGACAGTTTTTGCGAGAAAAATTAGAGGATTTCTAAAACTTTCTTCGTATAGTCCTAAAACGTTGACCTCGTACAGCTAAACAACTTCAATTGTGATGATAAGGCATTGGCTAATTTATTTAAGAAAATTTCAGAGTAATAGCACTAGTTAGGCAGAAACTGCAACGTTGAAAACATTTGTGGCATACTGCCTTTGAGGTTCTTTGGGGAAAATTCCTTCCAGCAGGACCCAGCCACGAGGACCAGACACAAGTATATTTTATCTCAATCAATAGAGTACTATTGACTGTTGACTACTGTATAGTCGAAATAACGTGTTTTAATTTAAAAACAAGCAAAATGTTACACTAAATATCTCTAAACCGGCCAGCTTGGACCCCATTTGGAAAACTTTTCAGAAAGAGTGAAAATGTATTACTGCCGTGTCAGTTGAGAAAGTGTTTCAGACTTTGAAACATTGATGCAAAACTGTAGTACAGGAGTAGGGCTTTCATATGGGAAACAACAATTATCATGAAAAATAATTTTGTGTGAAAACGATAGGGTGAAAAAGTGTTCAGAATAACTTGCCTCAAGCTCTGTAGACTAAGCTTTAGGATGTATCCATATCATACTAAAATCGGACATTTGAGAGGCATTTATTCTTGCATATTTTGCATATTTGACCGTTTTCTTGCACATTTGACTTTTCTTGCATATTTAGTTGATAAAATGCATATATAGCGCATATATACTGACAAGGAAAGGTCTTGAGTTGCCCAACCCGGATAACGTTTATTGGAATGTAAATATATGTTATCGGACGTGCTGAATTCAATGGTGTGGATGATGG
>JAHZNE010001088.1:35059-58785 GCA_027744055.1 Callyntrura sp. NNG-2020 | reverse complement strand
ATTATATGTATTTGTATGTACTTTTTGAGTCATATAAGATTACATGCTTTCTGAAAAAGTGTAAAGGCCGCATTGAAAGTAATATCGTGAAACAATACTTCAAATATTGGGTTTAGCATTTAGCTAGTCAAGATTGGCATTAACGATTTGTTTGATTTATTGTGCTTTAAATCGAACATAAGATGACACACTACTAGCACATATGCCAACATCTATTATGTAGTCAAACATGTACAGTTAAAGTACAAATATCAGAATAATAACAACAAGTCACCATGCACTAGTCAAAGGTGTTTTCATATTCAATTGTCCATTTTGAGGTAATAAATAACAGTACGTTGGACATCTTCACTCTTGAAATAAATTTATACAAATTACAGTGGGAATTTTTGGAGAAGACCTGGACAACTGAAAGTACTTTGCTTAGAATGACAAAACGTTGCAGTTCACAGTTCACAATATTCGATTCATAATTTTTTCGAACAGAAATATGTAAGTTCTATGAGATTCGGTATAACCGCTATTAACAATACTTTTGTTAAACTGCTTTCAGTCAAGTAGAGTAAGTTGCTTTGACGTAGTAATTTGACAGCAATTCCACAATCAAACCTGCCCAAAAGTCCACACTTCAACAGCTTGTACTTCAAAATCCAGCTCTGGAACTAATGGGGGCGAACCAAACGTTGCGCATTCTTCTGTTCTCCCGTGAAACAGGTTATCATCTAGCCACAGCCCACAGTTACCCCTAATAAACAATTACACAAAAAAACATCAGAATACGAAAAAATTGCTCATTGTGGAAACGGTGCAAACATGTGACGTACTTTCCGGCGCCCACCCGTAGAAAATTTTCTTCACTGTGAATAAAGTAGAAATTTCCATCCGGTTGCCATTTAAAAACTTCCACTGGAGGACCACATCTGAACAGGAAAGAGTCGCCTGAAAATGTGAAGTTTATGATTATTTTTATTATTAACGCAGTATATATATAATCCTCAAGTCAAGTATAAGTGTGTGAGCAATCTGGCAATCTTACATGATCCATAAAAGTGTTCTGACACTCTTAACGCACAAGAAAGTACAGCTCCGAAAGCACGTCCTTCTGTGTCAAGAATAGCAAGTATCATTGGAGAGTCAATTTTTTCCATTTTTCTATACAGCGAATGTAGGGAATATCCGTCAGCTAAAGTAGAAAAAGTCAATACGCATGGACAGCCTACAGCGCTGGCTGGAAAATATTTTCCGATATGTTTAATATCCGTGATGGTGAGAATCTCTGATATGTTCCCCATGTCAAAAAGATAAAAATCAGTTTCACTTCTGGACGACAATCGGCTTCGAATAGACTGGATACTTCTGGATGGAGACACTGACAAATTGTTTGGATCAGCCCCAGGATGTAGTGATTGGGATCTATTTCGAGGCACCAATGGGCCTTCTTGTGGAACTGACTTCTCAGTTACTCCAGATTGTGAGGTTGAGGCCTATTGAGAAATTATTATAGGGCACAACTTATTACGTTTTGCTACTATACTTTGTCACGCATTTACAAAAAGACACCGAGCACGTCACACAAAAGATAATTTTTACCAACTGTCGTTATTTCACTATGCGTAATCAGCGATAAAAGTTGTGTGTTAATAACAACACCCACCTTGGTTTTCTTTGTCATTTTCAGTCCTATGAAACATTTGCAGATGCGTCTCCATTTCGTTATCGGTTTCACTACATCGCGGGGTAACGAAACTTTTTGTGACGAGCTTCCAGCCTCACTAGATGGCTTAGGATCCTTAATCGAAATATTAGAGCTTTCATTTTTGTGGAATATCCCATTTGTAAATCGCATGAACAACGATTTTTTTGGGCGACGGGAATTCTTTTCATTCTCCTTTAATTCCATAGTTGTCTGGTAGAATAGTTATACTTGCAAGAGGAGAAATACTTACCAGGGAAGGTCTAGAACCATTTGGAGACAAGCTCAAGACCTCGCTATTGCCCGGTTTCTCCCCGTCCACGTCTGTAACGACCACCATCAAAGGTATATGTGGTGCTGACACCCTCCTTGATGCAGCCTCTGAACAGCCAACGTCAAGTGTGTGCGTGATATGTGCTGCCATGTTTGCGTCGTATCAAGTTATTGTATTGTAATGTACGTATGTAAAAATGAAGCTATAAAAACAAATTATTGGTGTTGGTAGGTTTTTTTGTCATTGATCGGTATACATTATGCCATACATACTAATAAAATGATAATACTACAACGAGCCATAATATTTTGCAATCTTTTCGCTGTTGCACCAAACCAGTTCATAGTTCATTTGTACTGCAGAGTACAATCATATATGAACACAATGAAAGACAAAGAAATTTGGTTGTTTTTTTACCACTAAATGACTTTGTACGTATTTATTTATGTCCACTGCCTACTGTATCCACGTTCTACCCATATATTGGTTTGAATGCAAGTAATGTTGCTTGACGTTATTTAGAACACTTATGTGCTTATGCTATATGTGTGTTGCCAATTTTGCATCATCAGTTACTGGTTGCATCAGCATCAGCTATCTTCACTCGGAATAACAACAGTCTTCAAACTTCACATTACTTGTCCACAAAAAGCAATCACGGGGCACAATATTATGTTTATTCACCTAAAAGATTTTTTGAGGTATGCATGCAAAAATTTAAACTCCCAACTGCTGTGCTCACATTGCGATCACCGCCACACGACACGAACACACGTAAAGTTCATTTCATTTTTCTATCAGCTAAAACGTGCACGACATTTGTTTCCACCACCTACAATCATTTAGACATTTCATTTGTAATGCATATTGCACTGACTTCACTATTTTTGTTAGCATGAACTGGCTTTATTGTTGCCGTGCTAGTCATTGCTCAAATCCCAAACAATTACGGAGGAAAAATGTATTTGTAATCATGCGACTATTGTGTCGAGAAAAGCAAAATACTTTTGTAACATTGATTTGTTCAGAATCAGAATAATTTATAGTTAGTATTTTTGTGCTGGTAACGAATCGAGATGAGTTTCAGCGGTAGACAAAAGACAACTAGACGCTAAAATTTTCTGCCTGGTGAAATAACTTCGCCCCCTATAGTAGCTAGTAATACTTCGAACTAAATTCTAGTATTAGCGAAGTGTTGAAGCCATATACTTTCATCATTCATAATATTAACCTTTCAGTGTACTTGACTATGTATTCATTCCATTTATTCCATTTACGTAGTTGTTCAACAGGTTTTAAAGGATGTTCTGCTGCGAAGATGATATGATGATTATGGGAAAAATAGAGTTTTGTGCATGTCAGCCGTGTGTTGTATGCCAGTGAGTGCGTGTATCCCTGATTTGTTGAAGGTACAAACAAATAAACTGCACTGATTATAGGTACACACAGCAGTACGTACATATAACCCGTGATAGGTGTGTAGCGAGAGCAAATTAAGTTTAGTCTATAATATGTTTGATTTACGAGAAATGAAATGCTATGGGCTGGCAAGTAAAATAAATTTATTATTAGTCTATTTCATACAATACATGCGTCATGAGACTTTTTTACCAAGTAAAAGCCCGACTGGCTGCATATCTGAAAACATTTTGGAAAGTGTTCTTTATTCGTTGATAAACTAACGTTGTGTAAGTGCCACTTAGAAAAGCAAACTACGTATTCTGTGTTGTGTAGGTAGGTATAATATGTACATTTTTTGTTATGGGGTTTTAGGCGCATTATTCACGTCCTTCCTGAAAACTGGATTTTAATTTCTTCTCACATGAGTGTCTTACATACGTTAAAAACATTTTTGGAACAAAACATCCAGGCAAAGCGATTCGCTCAAGTTCCTTTTGAAATTAGCTGAGTAATGTAGTTGGTCTACAGTATAAATATATCCAAAAGTTCAATCCAACACATTCCAAAAATAGCTATCCGTATTGATTTTTATACACAAAGACATAGAATAGCGACTGTTTATGAAGCCAAATTTAGCTCTGTTCACTTTTTCGTAATTTTGTTTTTAGCTCATACTAGATGTAATTGTAAAATATTAATGAGACGAAGATATCATGAAATGCTCCAGGACAGTTTTCCTACTTGACTAGATAGATGTTAGGCGTCCGTTGTTGATATGTTGACAAGTTTTATGAACTGCTGAAAGAAAAGAATTTATTAGGAATATATTAGCAGGTAGGTGCTACGCATGCAATAATTAAACATTCATTAGACGCGTACTCTATATTCATATCATGTCAACTGGTGATTTATTTATATCACATGGCATGTTCTAAACATTTTAGACGATACTACGCACAGATTAAAGCTGATAATGTCTAGATGAAATTGTGCAAAAATCCATCCGCCATAATTTCGATTCCAGTTGTAAAATAGTCTCATGTTTATAATTTATGCCTTAGTATACGATTATTCATAATTACTACGAATCATAAGAAGATGTACAGTCAAAATTGTTTTATTCAGTTAACATTGAGAGATTATAAATTGGAATGCGGGTCGAAATATAAACAGTTCTAAAATGTTTGCTAATACTAATGCGGAGGCTAGTATACAGGTACATTTCTCCGTGATATTCATTTATTATCTGTACAAAAATCAGAAGTTGAAAGTACAGCTCAGAAAACTGCAAATAGTAGCGGAAAATGTAAAATCATGTCACAAAAGCACCATTACACACGTACACATTGTGCAATTCGTATGCAAGTAATAATACAGCAATATTGAAGAAAGCATTATGTTAAATTTTATGACATTTGTGCTTCATTCAGTTTTTAAACGACTGCCTGTTGTAATATCTAAACCGAAAGCTGTGATACCTTTACATCCAAGTTGATTTTATGGGATTTGAAACTTGTGACTCTGAAGCTGTGAATGACATACTTACAAATGTATGTACACACACTGTGTACTGCTATTTACGACGGGAGCGTATGTCAAACCTACCTTGTACAGTTTATAACATATAACTATCTACAACAATAGTCTGGCTAGTCTGGTAGTAAGTGCTTGACAATATATTGTGGCTCATGCTCAACAAAATTTAATTTTACATCCTTGTACCACATCATAATTTACATAGATAATACTTAAAATAGCACATAAAATGGAAATATGTACAGACATGACTTTTCACATCGCTTAGTTCATAATTTCTTTGTTGGATGCTGAAATTATTAGGATTAGGTGGAGGTTGAGGTGGAGTAACATTGTCATTCAACAGCAAAGTCAGCCAGGTTGTATGACAATATGATTGCTATTTGTTTCTGAATCGTTATTAAAATTCATTAGATGCTTTATCAGACCAATTTTGGTGGCTATTTTTTGTCTGTCCGCCCATCGGCATTTTACCGTTCCGCCCATTGATTGCCGTCAATGGTGCCAGCGAAATTGGAGTCTATGGAGCGAAATTGTGGGGTCAATTGTGACATTTTAATTCTTTCATTGTTATTATCATACCTGTCACTCACACAGGATAACAGAATTCATTTAATAGAAGAGAGGCGCCCCTTGATGTGACTAGTTTCACAGACAGTCCCGACTCGCCACTGTGCCAAAGTTCAAAACTTATTTTACATCAACACGTTTAATGCCGAAACGGGAACCCATGACATGTAAAATTGTATTAACATGCGTGTACTCCTAACAGTATAATCGATTGAACATTTCAAGTTTTATTTATGAAATATAACAATACGGATCGATCTCGTAGGTAGCGGTAGAGTACACGTGGCATTTATGTCCAAAAATTTAAATTTGCTATCAATCAATGTGCTATCAAATTTTAATTCTGTTAGGAACTCAAAGTGACATAGCCATGCAGCTGATGCAGCACAAAACTTCCAAAATATTGTTCTTGTTCCATTTTTTTAACCTGTGACATACTGGCTGGGACCCATAATCTCTTCTATACATCAACCTACCGGTTTTCACCTTAGATTAATAATAGTAATTAATTTCACCTATTAGTTAATCTTAGGTTTTCACTAATCGTGAGATCGTAAGTATATTTTGCATATTACCGGTCTAACGATTTGCCACATTACAAATATTTACGACTACAACGCTGGATTACTCACAAAAAATGCCTTACCACGAACCCACGGAATAACTCATATTTCTGTTAATGGTAGGTATAGCGCTTTCATAATTGTTTCTTGGTGCACATACAATGCAAAATACAACATACAACACTAAATAATGGCAAAAAATAGTATGTTGTTAACATTTGTTAATGCAAAAACGACTACATATAAGCATTGAAAAGCCTGATATTTTCCTGTGGTTCAATGTCTATGTATATATAAGCCTATAAGCCTATATACTTCCACTACATACATCATTGTTTTAAGCAACATGAAAACATACTTTTCTTTTTATAAGCGCTCTGTACGCTTTTCAATTTCCATTTTACCCACGCCGACTTCGTAGCGTATAACAAGTTTTAAAGTGGTGGGATGAAATTTCTGTCAAGATTCGTTTTTAACTTCGTATTATAAGTATATGAAGATTGATATCGGTATATATTGTTGCACCACAACTTCTCTCCGTTCAACAGCATTGTTTTATACAATCAGTCTTGTTTCTTAGAAAGCACCTTCGTTTTCTGTTATGGTGTTATGATTTCATTTTATCCTCCAACGGGTTTGACTTTGCTTCTTCACTTTCTGTGATTTTGCGATTGCGTTAAAAGGCTTTACACTTTCCAGCCCCCTTTTTAACTACAGAAAATTTTTGATAAATTACCTCACAGTACATTCTGATTCTGACTTGGCTGTTATAAGCTGGAGAAGCTGAGCTGAGCATCATTATCTTATCATGATTTACGCTATACTATTTTCTGGAACAGGAGAAGACACTAGAATCCTTTTATCAGACCTCATACTTGAAAGGATGCGTTTTGCCTGGCCAAAGAGCTTTGAGATATACGCGTCGCATCTTCTTGTGTTTAAGAGTTCTCCGAATTTTATCAGATTTGCAAATTTTGAATTATTACTTCGTGACGTCGACGATATTTAATGTAAAAAATAGAAACTGCTAACTGTTTTTAAACTGTTCCCCATTTAGGAAGTACACACACCGTCATTTCAGATTATGGTAGGTATGAAGAGATATTTAATTGTGGCATCATAATTCATAACGTCTTGTATACAACAATCAACAGGTTAAATAAGAAACATTCTTGTTGACTGCGCCGGTGTACTTATACTACCATCCTCCAAAAACTTTTAAATGATTTTTCCTCTTTGTATCCTAAATACACAGTCTTGGTGGGATTAGCTTCAGGGGTGTTGAAAGTTTCGTTCGTTCAACTTGTAATAACTGCGAAATAACCTTGAATATACGTAAAAGTTTATCGAGTGTGAAAAGGACTTAAAGCAAAAATCACGTCTGAATACTGAAAATCACTACCAGTAGTAGCATTAGTAAGACATGCAATGAGATTAAAGCGTTTTATTGTATGTACAAATTTTTTATAGCGTAAATACTTTAATACATGTAGTTTTACTTACTATATACGTATATTAGCTTTGCTTTTGATCCTGAAAAGTTGAAAGGTTAGAATGCATACACATCGCTTCGCACGTCATTCATTGTTGCATTCTAGTCTAGTGGAAACACGATAACAACTGGAATGTATTATAAAAATGCATTACGGCAAGCCAGCCTACTCATTCTGGCAGCCATCTACATGTTTACAATTACAAGTCAACCTTTGCTCTGTTTACGAGATGAATTCAAACGTGCAGTAAAATATTATGCAGTATCACCAAAGATTACAAGGAACAATTTCAACGTCCCCTGAGGGCCACAAGGGTTAACTAACTATACAATAGTACAACTGTAATTCTAAAAGCAGGTATTTGAAGTCACTGTGGCGTACATTTGCATCTTAGTCCTAGACTTTTGTGTTTCCCTGTTATGACCCCTGTACATGGGTAATCAAATCAAACTTTGAAAATGGTTATTTCAAAGGAAAGTGCCGACGGACTGATGTAAGTGATCAGACGCCAAGGTGGATCCAATAAAGCACCAAATAATTTCTCATTGAGAGCTGTTGCATTATGTCTTAAAAGGATATTTTCCTTCCCATAAGAGCCGTTATCATACACTGAAAACCGATATAACTTTTCATGTGTGTGGTTAGATAAATGCCATTGTTTCTATTATATCATATCAAAATGATGAATCATGATTATTGTTTGATGCTGATTCCGCTTCCACCATAGATGTAAGCTACTAAATATGACAACATAAAACATACGCTAGACTAGAAATACGTCAATCTTTTCTAATCGTAGACAGACAGTCACGAAGCCATTTCTTTTACGCTGTATTTTGCATTATTCGTTACAAAGCACGTAAATAACGACAAACAGGAAATAACTTTATGGCTATAGCTATAACATTTTGCTTTCGCTGGAACTGGCCTGCTTTGTTGTATAAGAGTATCGTATAGACTTTTAGACGTACAGAAAAGCTATTTTTTACAAACTAATTACTTCGTGTGTATTTAGGTACCTTCTTCAACAAAATAGGAGGTAAATTACTATCCATAACACGGTTACGATAGATTACGTGTGTTGCTAAAAAGTGCTTACAACTGCTTAGGTTTTCGATACATAAATAAATGCACATACTAGTTTAGGTATGAATCAGGTTAAAAATCAAGTAGTGTGAATGTGAATAACAAATACATTACTACTACGTACAGTGGTTACTGCTGATTGTGGGTTCCAAACTAGCAATCTTGTGTACCATAATAGCATGTACGTACTTACAGCAAGCTCCAGAGATCTCTTATGCGCTAAAGTAAAAAATGTGTTCCACTTTGGAAGAAGACGCTACTACAAGATGTATTTGCATCATTAAATTAACATGCTAGCAGGATAATGCTGTTGATATAACTGGTATCTCCCGCAAGGCATTTCGTACCAGTTTCCTTTTTCCTTTACGATTGCATATGAACATGATTTTTATAACTTACCACGACTCTCTTGAAACCCTAGTTAGGTACATATATTTTTATTAAAAAAGCACAATGAAGTAATAATTACTGTTTCCAGTTTATACACGCCCAAAGCATTCTACCCCAATGATAATTGACGTCACGCCTTCTTGAGAGAAAATAAGACGAAGAAGACTGACAATTAAAACTATCTAAATGTCTGAATTATTTAATTTATCACTCATAACACCTTTTCATTAGTACATTAATAATCAAACTTTTTCACACTGGATCTTAACAAGAGACAAGAGTCAATAATACAATTCGTATCAGTTAGTCACTTATAATCGCATCTTCATCATCATCATCTTCAGTCTTACACCCTACTAACCGAGGTTCTAACATGCCGTTTATAAGTGCTAATGACATAATGACGATAACAAAAAATTAAAAATTCAAGTAGCATAGAAGTGCAAACGATGTCGAACTGCATTAAATTATAAGTAGATATTGTATATAGTCTAAATTTTGGCTCTATTTTCTATTCATAGCTCTGTTTGGAACTCCATGAAATTAAACTTCATTTTATCGGTCACACACAGTAAAAACTAGTACAACGAAGGTAATTCATTTGGTATGTGCATTTTATACGCGTCTGGCGTTTACTGACTATACGTAGCATTTGTAACATTTATGCAACGCTATTAAACCTAGCAGCATATAGTCGACAGTAATATAATCCCTACTCTTATTAATGTAACCCAGTTTCGTACGCTATACGTCCACAGTTCACATCTCACAAGCCTAATTCTGTTTCTGTCGGAGCGTGACTCCGCCGACGGACGATGTGTACACCGGACGAACTCTATTTTTATGGACACGACACACACGAATCATTCAAAGACCATAAATATCAACTACAATTTTACATTATGTTACCAAGTTTGCTGTTAAATACTAAAATGTTAAACGTGTGTGCTATTCGGTAAAACCTATTGGTCTACTTCATACCCAAGTAATTATTTAAGACTGCAACTACTTAAATGATGGGTTCAAGAACAATGGATGGTATATCCAACAATGAAAAACGGAGCTGGCTATAGGAACGTTTGTGCTTTTTTGTAGCTAAATACGTACATCTTCATAAATCTAGTGTACTTGCTAGTGTACACTGTTGAGAAAGGAAACAAGCTGAATTTATATTTTCGATGAGTATCTGTTTGAGCACCTCATACAGTCCACGTTAACTAGTTAAGTATAAAATACATTAGAGAATACTACATGGAGATTTCCCAAAATGTGGTTTTCCTGAGTATTTCGTTTCTGTTTGTGGTAGGTGACCATATTACATTAACAAAGTGGGAATTGAGTAGCACTTGCTGGCGACTAAAATTCTCGAAAAAGACTGTCTGACTAAATATATAATTTCTACCTAGATCTGTCCGTGCCGTAGACATATATTAAATTAGAATGGTTACGCAAATACAAACAACATTGCTGGATGCAGCCAAAAGAATACATAGTGTTGGTGCAGGCTAAAAGGGTAATACTGTCTCTTTGAGGATAAAAAAACGGAAATACTCCAGCTAATTTTTCAAATGTCTCTTGGAATGGGCCACTTGGACATGGACAAAGTAAACCTTGAAGAAGCGGTGACACGCAATTTTGAATGATTACAATATTAGGAAGCTTGTAGGATACCAACTTATAGGGAATCCTGTCCCTTTTAATTTACTATGCCGTGAGTTCTTGTTCATTCACGGTCGCGGTTGGTAGATACAAAAATATTATCTTGAACAGTGAGTTGGAACAATTAATCTCCTTAATGGCCTTCATTTATAAATATCCATTCCTCAATATATTAGAAACGTACCAACAGACAGGTTATAGGAACCAGGTTGATTAAAATGTCGGTACTTTTTTGGTGTTGAGTTTTCATGAGAATATGAGTCTAGTCTAACCTATTTCATGGAATGCAATGAAACCTTTTACACGTGCGTTACATGGCTAAAAATACGTAAACAGCGTTTCTTTGCTGCCTTTTTCTTTTGCAGGTGAACTTGTAAACAAAGTAGCTGGGATAAATAAGGAAATAAGCTGGCTGTCAAATGTTTCGTCACATTTGGAGATTTTCTAGGTCAAACTACTCAGCACTCATACTTTTATGATGATTTGGTAGTTTATCCGTTTCCGCTTTAGTGCCTAACTTGTAATTTTTCAATACAAAAGTCTCACGTTGCCCATGCAATGGAACCACTACGTGCAATGTTTAAAGATTCGTTCAGGTTGTTTCCGTTTCGCGCAGCCCCCTTTTCCTTCAGGTACTTTTCTAGTGCAATTTCATGCCCTGAATAACAGTAATTAAAAATTTATTTGTAACAGCTGTCATAATTTAGAAGGAGGAAAACAAATTGAGAACTGCTGCATACCTGGATTAGTTCCGATTACTTGTCCAGCTTCAATGTCAAAGTTAGGATGAGAGCCAAGGGCGGATAAGGCGCGTGACACGCCAACTCCAGGACGTCGAATGCCATGTTCCACTAGGTCGGCTCCTAGGAGCTCCTCGTGTGACTCCATCCGTATTGGAATGAATTTATTAATAACCTGTGAGATAGAACAAATGCGAAAATATGTAGGTGTATTGTTCCATCGATCTTATTTGCAAAAGATCAATGTATGTACTCTTGTACTTATTACGCACACGTGTTTTATATCATTAACCGTAGGTACACCCGAATGTCATTCACTATGTTTCTCTACAAATGTTTTCTTGCCTACTTTGTAATTACGTGTACGTACCCACAATAGAAGGAATGTGATAGTGCCTGACCAAAGAGTAAAACTAACAGCAGCCAGAGTCTGTACGCCAAGGAGGTAAGCGTCACCCCCTTTAAAAAGACCAGCCCTGCCATGTGTCAACGATAACAATGTTTCTCCATCTGCAAAAAAGCCAATTGCCAGAACCCCCCAAAATGCTGCCAGACCGTGAACTGACGTAGCTCCAACTGGGTCATCAATATGCAACCAGTCAAAAAATGGAATACCCACGCAAGCCAGCGCTCCTCCGATCGCGCCTATTATAACAGCTTCCCAAGGACGATAAATTGCACACCCTCCTGTAACCGATACAAGAGAACCTAACACGGAACTGATCAAATCCAAAATGTCAAATCTCCCTTTTTTCCTGACATAGGACCAAATAAGTCCGACAATTCCGCCACCAAATGAAGCATTAATCGTTGCAACAGCAGCACGAGCTGAGAATTTCCATTTGTGACCACTAACTCCGAAAACACTGAGAAAATGAAAAACAAAATTATGATGATGCGTCATGCCCGTCCAGTTATGCTTTTATTTTCTTTATTAAACAACCTGCCAGAACTGAACGCAAGCCAGCCCCACCAGAGCATAAATAATCCCAAAAGCGCGTTTGTTGGACTGCCCATTGGTAAAGGATCATACCCATGATCATACCTCCCCAAACGGGGTCCTAGCATCCAAGCAGCTACAAACGCTATTAGAACGATACATAAACTCCGTACAAATAGGCTTGTGTAAAATAAAGCATGTTCAAAGTTTGAGTTTCAACTTTTCAAAACTTCATTACCGCTGCAACCACCAATCAAATGTACAGCACCAGAGCCTCCGATATCGATTGCGCCCAAAGTTCGCAAGAATCCATGGGGCCCCCCTTCGATAGAGGAAAAGTAACAAATAATTTTCTTTCTCCGATAAATAAAAACGTAAAAGAGATATTCATGGGAATAATAATAACATACACATCCACCCCGCGGGTACACAATAAACAACCTGAAAACATAAAAGTCAGTTATTATGATGGTGGCACTCCTCAAAAACAATAGAGAAAGCAAATATTTCAAATTACCGTGTTGACAAGGGAAAAAAGACAGTATGCTCTGAAGTTACATCTACAAAATCATATTGAAATGCACGCGATGAGTACTAAATAAATTAAGGAAATGTAGATAGGAAAGATAATAAAATGTAATAAAATACCTCTCCGCCATTGCACCGCTGACAATAGTTGTAGCTGTTGTTGCAAAACTTAATTGAAACAAGAATTTACTAAATATCGGGCCCATTTCGTCAATATCTACAACGATAATGCATATTACATAAAGACCTTGTTAGCCTCATCTGTTAAGCATACAAATGTATGGTAAAATACTCATGTTGAGAACAGATACAAACTTTTTTGCCCAAATATGCTTGATAAAATGAGCTCTGATTAATAGTACGCTACAAGTTACAATTATTATCAAACTCAAGATATACAGACTCGTATGTGCGTTCTTGTTCTAAAGTCTTACCGGCATCTACTGCGAAGTAGCCAAAGGCAATAAATGGATTGGAGTAAAGCTTTCCGTAAGTCAGCCCAAAACCAAAGAGCCAATATGTTATGCCTCCAAACACTGCAGGAGAGAAAGTAAGTGGTGTGATATTCATTAAATGTATTTTCAAACTCAGGGTGCAAAGTTTGCTGTAAAATAGAAACAGTGAGCTGGCATGTAGCTGTGTTATGTAGGTTTCTTTAAAAATACGACGTACCAATATCAACCACGTTTTTCATCATGATGTTAACTTCATTTTTTAGGGAAACACATCCAGACTCCAACAAACCGAAGCCTGTCGTGTAAAATAATACGCAGAAACGGAAATTAATAGCATTCCATCGATCACCACAAAGTCAGTATTGAAATGAAATGACGCAGAGAAAGTTTTCGTTCTAAGAACGAAGCCAATAGCGTTTAAGTATATAATAATGGAGGGACAAATGAAGTTGAAAGAATCACGAAGAGGGAAGAAAGGAAGGCGCAAAAGAACTTTGTTATAGACGCAACATATGACTAAACTACTGGTTCAACATGTTCCTTTGTAAAGTTTGGTAATACGTAATTCGCAATTTCATTTGTGCAAATGACAATATGTTTTATGATAGAACAAAGCACGTGGGTATGTACATTTACAAAGAAGTCTAAAAATAAAGCAGTAAACTCTTTGGGTATTCTGTTTTCTGCGCAGTTTTGTTCTTATAACTATATTTCCTACATTTATGCCAGATTATTGGAAACAGAGTTGGAAGCAATTGTTAGAAATTATTCATATGTTAAAACTTGATATGATAATACAGACATCTAATAGTACAAAATAGTTTCCACTTGGAATTTTTTTGAAGATACAGATAAATGATAGCTGATTTAACAAATGTGCGTTTTGGGAAAAACTAGATAGACATTGCAATCGAAGTTCATTTGGTATTGCCCTATCAAAATCACCGGAGATTACAATTTGCATGTATGTATATATATGTAGGCATTATTTTTATATGCAACTTTCTTATACATACGTATTCTACTCTAAAATGTTTCACTGATACTCAATCTAACATCTTTAACTGCTCGTTAAATAACAGAATAGCATATATTGATTTAGTCACTACAGTGTTACTTATTCATGAATTTTACAATAGGTGTAGTAAGCAGGAAATGATTTTGGAAAGGGTCAGGGAAAGTAAATGAAATACAGAAGGACTTATACAGGGAAAATCTGAGTTTAGTTAGTATTGCTGTACCTGTTTGCATTGTGAAAATGATGAAAGCGGAGGTGAGAATCCTGCGGAATAAAGAGTATTGAAATTAGTGATTTGATGGACCATGTAATAAACCGTTTTAATTGTAATAGAATCCCTATTCATTGTTTTTGAAACGAGTGTCGCAATTGTCAAAATTTCACCAACATAGCCCTCCACGTTTACGTGGAATTGTAAATATAGGGCAAAACCAGATGAGTCAGCCAAGTAAAAAAATCATCAAAACTAGCTGTATTAAGTCATGAATGAATATTACAAGGTTGCTTTGTTCTTTTGGTTCAGTACACTTTTGACATTAATTAAAATTGAGAATTGCAAAATCTATTTCGCGAAGAATAAAGACAATGACGACCCAACCAACCATGTAGCGTCATCCCAGCTGAGGTCCTCCTCATCGTCTGGTCCTCCAGATTGTCCCGTGTTATTTCTTGCGGTGAGTGCTGTAAAGTATGTGATATCGTGTCATCATAAATATTAATTACGGACAAGGGGAAATTTGCAATGCGTCGTGTTCAGATCAGTCATTAAAAAGTATTTCTATATTTTTAGAATGCATGAAAAATATTAGGCAGATTTTGGTCCAAATTGACCTCAAGGACACATTTGAAACATTACGTTAAATATCTTTGATATCAACACTGTTCAACGACAGCCCCCAACACAACATGTAACCGCCTAATCTACGAAACTTTTCTGTCAAATCAGCATCACTTGTAATGTGACACACAACGTATAACATTTCGTAACATCTTTCATGCTGTCAGTTTTTGATGATTGATAGCCGTGCTACATGTCTTTGCTATAGTAGTAGGCTAGGCTACGCTTTCATTGTTTCCAGAACTTTCAGTCTTACTACAATATCACTAAACGACAACGGGAATGCTTGAAACAGTCGGGGTATTTTAAATTGAAACCCCTTCATAGTCGGATCCAAAATTAGGTTTTGGTGTCTGTTTGTGAATTGTCATATACTCGCACACTTACTGGAGCTTTTTATTTCATTCGTGCGATGTCAGAAGTAGAAAAACTCAGAAAATAGCGAACATTTCACAGCTTATACCTAAGTCAGTCTTTAATTCTATAGATGATGTAATTTGAATCTAACTACAGTGACGTCTTGAAAAAGCTTACATCTTCATTACATTTTCTGTATATTTATAAATGAAAGAGCATAAAACTGTAAGCCAATGTATAAAACATCGGGACAATGTTCAATACGCATAAATATACCATTTTCGTTGCTTTTCACGACGTTTTCCAGGCAAATCTCGTTGTGATAGGTTATCAGGTATAAAATAGAACATAATTGTACATACTACAGCACATTTTGATCAATGACATGATATATAGTTCTTTCGGAAAAAAGTAATACTCATATTATAAGAGTATTACTATTACTCCACAAGTCCGGCTAACAGCTACAGTAATAATGCTTAGATATTGTTACAATTTTGATTTATTTTTTGCGTGATTGTGACATTAATAAAAACAAGACGATAAAAAAACCATTTGAGGATTGTTATTAGGATACTTGTATGGGAAGAAACCCAACGACACGTAGTTTGGTGCCTCTTCATCTACATGCATTGCAAGTGGTTTCCAATTTTCTATGCGAACAATTTTCATTCAAAAATCACTAAAAATGGTGAGACAAGAGTCAATTTCTTTCATAAAATCCAATTTTTAAATAAACGCTACGATTATACCATACACATATTGAACACGATTTTCATTGTCCCAATATCTAATCCATGATTTTACTTGTTCACTAAATTTTTTCGGTGTTTTCCTTTTTTAATGATAACGTTGAACTTGTTTACGTGATTTCATAACAGTTATGTATTCGCCTTGAAAACACCCAGATTTAATCGACATTGCCCAAGGACGTCAGAAGGACTAACTGTATTTAAAGCAAAAGAATACCTCTGTTCTAATATGGTTCTAATGATAGATGTAATAGTATAAGTATTTTAATGAATGACCATGAGCAAACCAACCAGTATTACTGTGAAGCAATCTTTCATTTTTTTTAAATACGAAAACATTTTTATAAGTGCGGTAGTTAATTTGCTGCATAAGCAAATTAATTATAATAAAATTTCACAAAATTGATTTGAATAAGATTCAAATTTGTTATTTCAATTAAATATAAACTCTAACGAGTTATCTTCTATTTTTTTTAGGAATTTGCATTAGTGGTATGCTTTCCAGGCGCATTTCTAAAAGCAAGTTAGACATGTTATTTATTCGAGTCGAGTTTTTGGGCAGAGTTCTTGTGCTGATGAATGAAAGTAAATTTGTACCGGCTTATTCTAGTTCGTATAATTCATGAATAGTTCGACAATAGACTTTCTTATATCGATTATTTCCACAAGTACTAAAAATTAAAGTAATTAAAATTTAGTTAAAAGCTACGTCAGTTATTTTAAATATCGTTGCTGCTAACTAAATGCCAATGCCGCAATTTCAGTTTTGTTATTCAAACCTCATCATTTTGTCTCCTATTTACGAGGGCGACATGACATTTGTGTAGCTTAGTCTAGCTACATGCACTTCTAAATATTCGTTGGAAATAGAACCCAAGAAAAGAAATAATTTATTCCGTGAGTCAGATAGAACCAGATGCGTTGATATGGCGACATTTCTGCCCTTTATGCCAATATTCTCAATCTAATAGATAGCACACTTATGTTACCATAGTAGTTGAAATGCTGCATGTTTTATTTAAAAAAGTCGCCTACTTGTGTTGCCGACCGATTGTGAGTCACACAGAGTTTTAAAAAGCATAAAGCCGATGTAATGTGCCAGGCTGTCAGCATTGTAAATATGGCATGCGCATTGTTACTTTTATTGTTTTATAAAGAATTTTTTTAAATCGGAAAGAAGACTGGTATATAATCTTGTTCATCATAGAACACAAGGCTTTGGTAAAATTAATGCATTGATTAATTAAAATTAAGTAAACATAATACAATTTACAATAATTGGACGTGCGTGGATTCGATATAGTTTGTGCTCATTGCCGGATTGTGAATCTAGTCATGACGGTAAGGGCAGACCTACACTTTTATCCTAAAATGCTATTTACAGACTAATCAGGCACGCCTGTATATCTAATTACTAATTATCTAGAATGTATTTCATATCTATATGATAATGCTTGCATGCGTAGGACCTCATGAAAAGGTTATAAGATATATTATGACTATAGTGTAGTAGTGTATATATAGAACAATAATAAAAGGATATGATCTAAAAAACTTTTGACGCCTCGTACGTTTATGAATCTCACTAATCATGAAATGTTGCTTGACATTTAAAATATAATTAAACAAAGAGAACCGGAATAATCGTGGACAACTACGCCAAAGTGCTTTTGTTTCTGTTCTTCTAAACATTTTTATATTATTTGGTCTTACACTCTTTAGAATTTTGGACGTGTTTTCTTCAATCAGTAGCTGTGGTAAATATTCCACAGTAAATGTTGCACCAAGCTCAAAGATGCTGGGTCATACGGTAGTGGACAATGAAAGGGGCGACGAAGGGGTCAAAGTTCAGAATTCAACCAAACTGGCTCAAATTTAGTGTATAGATAGATTTTGGACACCGAAGTAATCGTTTCAAGTTTGTTTGAACCCTTCCTCCCCAATCGTATGCCCCGTTCGGTCCGAGGGCATCCAAATTGTTCGACGTATAAGAAAATACGAACACTACACCGCACCCGAACGGTAGCAAATAGGTACAAACTTATGGAAATTTGTCTAAATTGGCTCCAGCATATAAATATAATACAGATATACAGTATATTTTAGGAAATAATAGAAAAGCGACTGGAAGAACAGGAGTGACAGCAGAAAAACAAAAAATAGAAACGGATAGAAATGTAAGACCATCTCAACAACTTTACAAAAAGTTTACCAATGTCTATTTCCATTCTAAATTTTCACATACCTCGTAACGTAACCCTCAATACTACTAACTTTCCTTATTATTTTATTTCTTACGAGAGGTCCTCAGAGCTAGTGTCACGAAAATATTTCAAAATATGACAAAATTTACAATTACAAGGGGAATCTTTAATCATGCAAAATTAACGGACCACAGTCTTAGCCACCTTTCCTATGCTACTAGTATTTCCTTTAGTATGTGCGTTAGTAGTAGATATATTATGTAAATAAATAAAACGTTTTATGTACTTGTTGACACCTGAAAGGTGGTTGTTTCCCTTTCGTAAGTTACGCATTGCTTACACTCCGCTCATGTTTACAGTATCAGTAGCAATTTATCAGTAATAATGTACAACTTCTTACTAAGAAATAAGAAATATATCATGTTACAAATATAATGAAGTGTTATATTACTCCCCGTGTGCATAATTAAAATGAGAATGATGAGGATGTATTTATATGATCAACTTGTTGTAGGTAGTTTTAGTTAGTTACAGTTAAGCATATTAGGACAATGATGTAGCAATATTTACGATAAAAATGAATAAATGCTTCCGTTAATAACATGCCTATGTTTTTATAGCATCAAACTAATCGTAATTTCAACCTAGAAAAAACTACATTCTTCGATCTTACCTTCGTCACACGTCATATCTTCTGAGCACCGAACACTTGCAATCCAAATAGGACACACTCCTTAAAAATCTACAAAGGTTCCTTAACTAATACATACAGTTTAATTATTATTGTTGACAACAATTCACATTTTGACGTATTTTAATAGAACTTTTAAAAACTTTCTACTACGTTTAT
Organism: Callyntrura sp. NNG-2020; assembly: GCA_027744055.1. NCBI lineage: Eukaryota > Metazoa > Arthropoda > Collembola > Entomobryomorpha > Paronellidae > Callyntrura > Callyntrura sp. NNG-2020. Next base: position 39,438 of record JAHZNE010001088.1, on the reverse strand, counting down.
CAATAAATGTGTGTACGTTTTACGGACTTTCTCTAACAACTGAATCGTACATCAAAGAGCATTACGTACTGCGTAGTATCTTTTTTAGGGGCGAACAAAGACATTCTTTGGGAAAAGCTTCATTCAACCCGAGTTTCAGCTTTGAACTAACCGTGAAAAGCCCGAAGACAGGATTTCATATTATGAACTGAGGAAAGCGTCTGGCATGGCATCATGCACGAAATCCAGTAGAGCAACTGTTATTATCTTCTGAACGTGCTATCATATCCTGTTGGTCACTGCATACTACTTAAATGTAAGAGACCACAATAAATACTAGTACCACTACGAATACTAGCTGGAGGAAAAGTCCACCTCGACGAACGAGGTTTTACAGCTGCATGAAACTGTCACAAAGACCAGCTAATCGAAAGTTCCATAAGCTCAATTACACACTTCTTGATGATGCACGGGTAAACTGCTTACGTTGAATGTCCACACACACGCATAACTTCCAAAAGACGAAGTACTAGAATTTCTCCCGTGCCTAATAAATCTTGTAGATACAAACAAACGTATACTTAGGGGTACATATTTGATGTGATATATGTATATTCCAACAATTACATGTACAAAATCTTTGCCAGTAAAAGGTTCCGTGGTCCATGTATGTTCAACATTAATGTAAACGTAGCATCTCACATCTAACAAGTGCAGACTTATTGTGGCGATAAGATTGATTAGTTGATTAACTGTGGTAGATATCCTATTCTATTCTAGTTGAGGAGCGGAGGTCAACCCTGTAAACCAAAATTTGAAATGGTCAGTTCTACAGACGCTGCTAGCGCCCAGCATATAATACTATAAATGCATTTGTAAAACTCATTTTACTAAAATGACTCCTTTTTGTCACATTTTTTTTCTTAAGGCAAGCAAAATTGAATAGAGCAGCGCGCTAAATCGACATTTCCAATCAGGAGTTACTAGGAATCAACCGAATTGGTCGGTTAACCCATGAAATCTTCATCAAGGTAGCATTAGATTTAGCATTAATATTTGGTCAAAGAATTTGTATACTGTTAGAAGTGGTGAAGGCTTAATACGCAGACAAGAAATGATAAATCATAAATTCAGCGCTGGAGCGTCTCTACTCTTTTTACATTTTACCACATATTCCTCAGTTGATTTGCATAGGGGGAAACCTGTGCAGTAGACAGTAAGCAAGTATAAATCTTGCGTATTTATACCTCGCTAATCAAATTACTAAAAGGAATTTTGACGCTTCCAGCGTTTATGCAACAATATTCTTAGAATACTCATATTTAAGGGGGAACACGTAGCGTAGCGAAATTGGATAAGTCTTATCGGTATCGCTCTGCCCCATTGTTAGTTATAATGCTCTCCCGAATGTAAATTGAAGTACCATCATCATCATCGTCATTTGATACTTTGAGGGCGGAGTGATGTTGATAAGATAATACGTTTATTTCGCTAACGCTGTGTTCCCCGATAATAGTAAGTACAAGTACTCGAAAATTGGAATTTTGGGATTTTGGCTTACATGGAATTTAAGGAATCAAACAGAACATCTTGTTTATAATCTTTCATAATACAAAAGTTATTTTATCACCATAAAACTTCCCTTGTAAGTTTATCTTCATCAGAAGATACAGTGCAGAAAAGTGGAAACAAAACTGGTGAGGTTTTACGGTAATAAGTTGCTGCATGCCATACATACCTAGATACATTACATACATAAATTGGATGTAGGGAAAACGTTCAAAGTGAGAGATGAACTCAAGATCCTGCCAACAGTGTGTCTTCAGACTACTTTTTGCCACTCGCCTCTCTGCTGAACTTTATTGAAAAAATATCACTTGCGCAAGCCATAAAAGAAGCTGACGGTCATTGTCATTGGTGGATGTAATAACATCCCGAGAATCGGAGACAACTCAAGTTTGCCGGTTTATGTAAATATACACGACCACGAACAAATGACGTCAAGGGTAAATCTAAATGATACTCTTGTTTAATGTATAAGTGAGAAGAAAATTAATGAGAAACAAAAGTCAATATATCAACGTGATTTTTCGCTTGCCTCCAGTAACTTTTTGATGAGCAGAATTTAGGAGATAGCGATAGCAAATTGTTCAAACAAGAAAGTTTTCCACTTGCTTTGTTTTCACCCGTTAAAGTTCCAAAATTGTGGAAGCACATTTCTTGTAAGATGTATTACACGATAAATATAACTACAAATGTACACATATACCTAATCATAAATGATACTGCAAAAAAGCTAAAATGACTATTTCCATTTTAAAAGATACAGATACTGCAACAGCGCGTGCATGAATTAGCTAGCTTATCTCCATAAATCGTTTCATTAACACGTTAAGTCAGCGTGAAGGACGTAAGTGTCTTGCTTTTGCATGTGTAGCAAGTGTAGCGGTGCAGATTGCTGCCGTTAAACTAAAGTATTGTCAATTTCGTAGTCGGATTCGGATTAAGACGAGATAAAAATAACATTACGGAGAACGCCTCCCTAAAACTTTTTTGCAAAAAAACTTTCTACTGCGTAGTTGTTACCAAAATTTGCACTTGCTGCCCTTACCGTGTACAAGTTCAACAGTTCAACATCTATATATGCTTTTACAATGCACATGTAATTCATCAACCCAGTCGCCAAAACACATTCACTGGATTCATCTTTTGTGTCTAAACGAGGAGGTTTTTAGTCCAAAGAATAGATGGAATTTTCGCCTTCAGTCCTTAATCCTCGTACTCATAAAGCCATATGCATATACGTGATATTGCCGTCTCCCACATTATGTAGAAGCGCTTTTACTGTTTTAGAAAACCGAAGAATTTCTACGAAGAAAGGAAGATCGTGCATATTGGCTTATGTAAGTACAAACACGTGTACATACTTGAGCCGTCTGGAATAGCGTGAAGTCTATGTTGGGTCATGGGTGGAAGATTGATGAAATCTGTAATTTGTAGTAGTGTTTATTGCCCTGTTGCTTTCTTCATTCTTTCCCTCAACAACTATCGATTTCCTAAATGACACTACAAGAGTCCATAGTCCATGCGTCTTCAGCTCATAGCATAATGTGAAGAAGTACATTACCCATTTTATTAAAGAAAAGGAGATAAAATGCAATTAAATAGGAATGAAACCCAACAACATATTTTACTCCACGGATATAAAACAGAAAGGTTAAAGGATGTAATTCTATGTATAAACATCAACGCTCCTTTTATCACTTTCTCTGTGGCTCGTAACACAGCTTGCTATTAAACTGCAGAACTATTTACCAGAGATGTTAATGTTGTAGCTTTAACGGCACTCAACGAAGAAAATCCGCTTTGTTTACATTCAAGTCAAGGCTGTTTTTTATCCGTTGTCGTAAGAAAGGATCATTAAGAGGTGGTAATAGGTAAATTGTCAAATCCTTACACCCACCATGCTATTAGGTACGCATTGTTATTATTTATCATTATTATATTTCCTTTGTAATATTTCCACTATAAGCGTATAACCTGTTTGCTGAACAGAAAATGGGATTGCTACTTTAGTCAAGTGTAAAGCAAAGCTGAAAGCAAGGTATCATTATTATATTTCCTTTGTAATATTTCCACTATAAGCGTATAACCTGTTTGCTGAACAGAAAATGGGATTGCTACTTTAGTCAAGTGTAAAGCAAAGCTGAAAGCATGGATGAACGTCACATTTCAAATTATTCCAGTCTTGTGGTGGATAAGATATCATTACAAATACTAAATGAGTTTAATGAGTTCGCCCTTGTGCATAAGCATGGACCATTAATTTTAACTACACCTATAAACGTATAACGCAAGAATTTAAAGTGAAGCAAAACTCCCAGCTTCACATAAGTTACAATCAAATCTATAATTGCCTATTTTGTGTTTCTTGCGTTTGTACTGTACCTTTTATGCTGCAAAAGTAATATGTGCCTACGAAATGGATGGTGATGGTGACATCAGTTGGAATTGTAAGATGAAGAGAGCGTGAGTCAGAATTCATGGGGGGAGTAATTAGCCGTTTGTACTTCATTGTGTGCACAAAATTGGATATTTATTAGCTATCGAAAGAATTTGAGATAGTTAATGGTTTTAAGATAATGTTTGTCTGTGTATACGGCTTCCATACGTCAATACAATTTATGAGTTCGCAGATGAGATTACTCAGATCATCCTCCAGAGGTGCTGTGGAGGGGTCAAATTTGAAATACAGCCAAATGAAATGTAATACTGTGCATATCTATGCACACAAAAATAATTACAGCGTTTTACTAAGTTTGACAAAGTTTGATTGCTTCATTTGTCTTCGAGGGATCATCAAAGATCAAATATTGTTTTAGTTAATTACAGCTTTAACA
>JAHZNE010001088.1:0-34912 GCA_027744055.1 Callyntrura sp. NNG-2020 | reverse complement strand
CTTTCACGTTTTATTTGTATACTCATCAACACATCTTAACGCATGAACTGCAAATGAGTGTGAATGAGTTTTTGGCGTTTTCATACACAGCTGCGTGCTAGCTGCTTAGTTGCTGAATATTACATAGGTACGCAATACGGCTTGTTTGGAATGGCATGGTAGGTAGGCATAGATGAATGGCCTATTGTTGGGAAAGCGAAAACGCTATTTAAAACACCTTCAATTGACAAACCTATTAAATTGTTCTGAGAAATATATGTTTTGCAAACAAAGTCTGTCTGTTACGACTCACACACACGTTTCTCTGAACTTGCAACTGTGACTGTGACCAGTCAGTAGAGAGCCCAAAGCTAAGTCCAAGTACAAACACCATAGGCATTTTTTCTTGTATGACAACTGAACTTTATTTCCGCTGCTCAAATTCCAAACGGAAGCGTATTTTCAGCGTTACTACAAATTTTGTCTTCATTTTTAGTGTTTACACTTGAACTTCCCGTTAGAAATGGCCAAACTAATCTGCTTCGCCATTTTCTGTTTACTTTTCATCCTCAGAAGTGGAACAGCTCTGGAATTTGTAAGTTTTCACGATACATTTTTTCTCACTGTACCATATGCCCCCTCCTCAGCAAACTCGAGCAAACCAATATTTAATCAGAAATACATAATATATTTTCAATTTCTTCCATTCGTTTTCATTTCTTCTTGAATGTGCGTGATTTTTTACTACGTTTATGCAAGATCTGAGAATTGGTTCCAATTCGACAGAATTCCAACAGCTAATCCTGTTTACGTTTCCCTCCATTCAATTTACAGCAAAGTAACCCTATTCTGAGTATGTGGCATTGATAAAAATTCCGTTTAATGTCGTGCCTCTCATGCCCTTCCATACTATTTTGATTTATTTCAGTGTATACGCGATGACCAGCCTTGTGTGCCATCGGATGGACTGAAGGGCAACTGCTGTAGTGGAGTTTGCCTGAGCCGTGACGGGATAATGGGGACCTGTGGATACACCCGATACTATTCCGAGTCCGATTATAACAACTATAAATAATTTACTTACTACTTTACTACTTTATTGACATTGACTTTTTACGTGTTTTTACAAGTTCATTTTGCTACCTTGTTACTATTAATTTTGTACACTCCTTCAATCAAATTAGGCGAACAGTCAATATGTGCACAAGTTACCTCTTCTAAGTAATATATAACCTTCAAAATTTTGCTTGTAGTCATACTTTGTGATGTGCATGCCTTCCAAATAAATAATAATAACAATGAACCCAAAATGCTGACGTACCTGCAGACATCTTTGCCGAGCTAGTAGTGCACCTGACGAGTAAATAGTAATTAGCAAAATTACAACATTCGCATTCCATAATAACATGTATCTTGCTTCATCAGAATAACTGGCTACGTCGTCCAGCATCCCTGTCCGTAATTTTAAAACAAATTTGTGACGTTACTAAATCGTGTATCTGCCTATCTACCTCTATTCTCACTTACACAGACACTCCCTTAAGAAGAAATTCCTATTTACACACGCATTCTTATAAACATATTTCCCATTAGACATAATTGAAATCTTCATCAAGCCATCCCATCCTATCAAACGGCTTCGTGACAACATGAAATATTACGCACTTGCTCAAATTCTGTTGGCTGCTTGTATCCTGGTTCTTTTCTTGTAGACAGACAAAGTTTACAGTAATTCGTATCCAGCCATTGACGAGAAACGTGGTGTGCAAGTAAAGCTTACCTAAACCACAATAAAAAGTCCTAACCACCAGATCGATTGAGTGACTATTGTGCTAAAAAGCCCATATAACCCCACTTATAGTGCAGTTTTAATATCAATAAGAATAATAATAACAGTTAAATAAGTTTTCAATTCCCAACATCCAATAAATAAAATTGTTTCATCAAACTTGCGATAGAAGCAATACATTATAATATCTGAAGAAATGCATAATACACGTTTATTGTTTATATCAGTGATTCTGATAATTTATCAATGGTCGTTATCAGGAGAATGCAATCAAATTGTGATAGGAAAAGAGAATTTTAACAATTTAGGTGGAAAAGAGGTGATTGAAGGAAGCTAAACTATTTTACAATTTGTATACTGTCATGCGTTCAAAACAATTTGTCAGCAAATTTTTATTCCTTTTGCAGTGCCTACCTTCTGGGTTTCCTTGCGTTCCTTCTAAAAACACTACTGTGCTAGGACAAACTACTACTGCTACAACGACTAGTCCTACCGGCTCACCACTGTCGTTAGGAATGCCGCAGGGGAATTCAGCTCCTCCTTGCTGTACAAAATGTTTGTATGAACCAGGATGGATTGATGCAGAGTGTGAATAAAGTGAACAATTAATTTCTTTGAAATGCTCAAATTTAAGCAATCAATTTCGTATCGGCTTTTATTTTTGAAGACATGAACCGTTAATATAATCGTGGACTTTTGAATACGTACATTCACATTTAACACAACTTTGACACGATGAAAATGTTTCCAAACATATTAAATATTTAAGGTGTCATTAGAGTAATTTACTCTCCTCTTGGAGCCTCCAATTCGGTTCCCAATCGGGATGGCCTTGGGAAGGCGGGAGAATTGTCTGGATTCCATCCAAACTTTTCAACTCTTGCCGTTCTTCCTCCCCATCCAGCATTTGGGTCACTCATTGCGTGGTAAATTATCCAGGGCTCAGAATTATCTACATTGAATTATGGTACGAGCTCATTAGATGAACATAACACAGACCTTGAATAATAGAGCTCGAATAGCATGGTTGGCTTGGAATACACTTTTCATTCATACAAATACCAATGAATGACCATTGCCTATAACAAAAGTTACACAATACACGGAGTAACTTCATCATTATGCATATACTAAATTATATAGCAAAATGTATAAACTTTTAATTCTGATCGAATAGAGACTCAGGGCTACTGCCTATAAACGATGGCAATGCCGTCGTTGTATTATGCTCTTTTGTTGCATGAATTAATGTTTGCACCTATTGTATTTCATTTGTATTGGGATTATATAAAACTACTCTTTCTATTTTACATACCACATATCGAGGTTCAGCAAGGAGTACTGAAAGTTAAATTATTTAGGTGAATCTATTTTGACAGAGATGCGTACAACAATTCCAGATTCCCTGCTTGAGAATATTTTTTTATAATCTACCTCTGTTTGAGCAAATAGTTTCAGGGTCGCACAATCTGGCAATGTATAGATTTTGGGGCATTCCAGCATCTATGGTTGGCCATCCTGACCAAATGACGTAGTTTTGTCCGTTAGAATACTGCAACACAGTTGCATCAATAGCCCAAAAATCATCTCCGGGAACGGGCATTCTATTTACCCGTGTGTAAGAATTATTAAACGAGTTTTGAAATATCACGTTGCCCATCGGAGTCGGGTGGGTAATAATATTAATGACTCATCAGAGAAGTAATTTAATTTAGTTTTGAACCAAACTTTCCCAACTTTGTGAGAAAAGTTTGAAATGAAATAAAGGTAGCATACTCAGAATAGTTTTTGTCATGAGCATAATACTATTAAAGTTCTAAAGCATCTAACCGTTTTGGTTCAGTATATCCTCCCATGGGGTTGTTAGGATCTAATGCCCGACTGACATACATCCTGTGATTGGCATTCTCTCCATCATCAAGTGCAAAATATAGATAGAAGTTTCCGTTTATAAAATGTATTTCTGGAGCCCAGAGATCCATTAATCCACTCGGAGCACGCACAACGAGCGCTCTTTGTGCGTTTCTCCAGTTGGAAAGCGTTCTCGATTTGTAGAGGGCAACTCCGTTTTCCTCAGAACGGGGCATGTAATAAAATCCATCAGAATGCCTGTGCACGTAGGGATCCGGCCACGCAAAATCGGCAACAGGGTTACGGAAAGTTGCTTTTACCGTTCCGTTTCTCAAACTGTGACTTTCTGAGCAGGCTACTATAGCCGCGATAACAAACACTGTGAAAAGCCTCGACGTTGCCATTTTCATTGGCCTGTACATACTCGGATAAATTACTGAAGCTGGCTCCTGACGACAACTGACATGTTGTAATTAGCAAGTGTCCTATTTTATGGGAAGGCTAGGTGGGTGCAAGCCCGACATTCGCAAAAATACTATTCAATCAATCAAATAATTGACATCTACATTGTGACTGTCTGTCAAAATCTTTCCAACGTCTTATCGCTTCTGGTTGACTTTCCAAGTTGAAATGAATAACAACTCTCCCCGTGGCTCGTGTTCACGGAATTTTGTTGCAAATAATTGCCCCTTGGTATCATCATTATCATCATATCACAGTGGTTTCTTAATTAACATAAATATTAGCTATTAACTATGTTTAACATGCATGCGAAAAACATGAAAGCAACCTTAAGTTTGACAGTTTATATTCTGTGGCTTTTCACGTGATCTCTGTTCTTTGAAGGGTAGTAAGTAAAACACATGACAGTGATAAGATACAATATCAATTTGCGGCATTTCCTACTAAAGTATGCTTAACATGGAATACATCGTCGAATTGTTAGTGTTAGTTGGTAGTGTCCAGCGAAGGTAAAATAGTCTTCGTCGTCACCGTCATATTGTAAGCTGAAACCAATAATTATGTTTTTGTGTGTTCAGTTATCATGAAAACGTTTTAATTGACTAACGACACTGTCAACTGTCACACCTTGTTATCTTATTATGGGGTAAATGTAGATACTGGGCAATCGTATTTTGTACATAAAGAAAAATTGACACGTAGTATTTATCCAAAATTTAGACATCTAAATCTCAATCATTCAATTTTAAAAAGGAAAGCATTTCTTCCCTGTTTAATCTCTTTGAGTTACATACAATCCCAACTGTATACAGCAAACCATCCAGTATTTGTTCTAAACCGTTTTCTTTTGGATGTCTAGCGTCAAGTAAAGTAATCTTACTTAGCATCCTAGCGTTTGATTACATTGTGAGCTCTGATTACAAAATTAATACAATTTATATAGGGCAGATACATCACGTTTACAAAAGGTGGTGACCCTGCTTGTAAACTAAAGTGTGGGAACTTTGGTTCCCACAGTTACAATATCCTACATTGGATCATTCTTAATCATGCGTATAGACTAACTGATTATAAGCGGTATGCTAACAATACAATCAGTTCTACCACAAACTGCCCATATGCATAACAACAGAGCAAAGTAAATCTTCGTCTTTATCTACTACAGAAACAAATAATATGAAAGTTAGTCCAATAACTCCACATTCCGATATGGCGACTGAATGGAATGTCTCTGATGATAAAATAATCACCCATGAACACATCTTCCTTTTAATAGGGTCTGCATTTGCTGTAACTGATTGTGAGTTGAATTTTCTACTGCGTTCATGTTTCATGCTACATATACTAAAGTTAAGTTGTAAGTGGTTACCTATATATATACCTGGTAGTGAGTCTTGTGAGTGCTTATGTTCTTATACTATGATGATATGTGCTTATGTTGATGTGTGGGCAGGATGCATCAACAATTATTATTGTAAGCGTAGGACGAGTAAACACAGCACTAGAGCATTGAATAATATTTTATGTTAAAAATAAACACTACACTGAAACCATGAATAGAAAATGAAGTCCAGAAAATATTGTTTGTTAATCTCGTCCTTGGATCATCTTCCTTTTGATGCATTTGTAATGTTAATGGAACATACCTACGTGTATGTGGGCAGGAAGCGATGATATTTTACAGAAAAAAAACGTTTTGGGTTTGGTATGAGACTTTTTCCATCTTCAGCAAGAATATTTTAGTGTGCTATCAACTACGAAATAGTTAAGTTGTGATTTACAAAAATAGTATATTTACATTGCATTTCCTGAAGCTACTTGATTAATATTTATTTTTTGCAATTAAAACCAATCAAATATTAAAATGGCTAATAAAACTGTAGGTTTCATTCTTCTTTTTATGATCTGCGCCTGCTTGGCAAGGACAAACCGCCTCTCACTTGCTCGAACTCAGGTATAACCATCACAAACATACACTGTTGACTCCATGGATAGATAGAATAATTCAGTTGGGGATATTCCAATTCGTTTTGGTGGATCTGTGACAAAATAACAGCATTTTGCTAGACAAGTCTGGCAGGTCAATTGCCTGTGATTGCGTTACGTGATAAAGCTATGTATATTATTACCCAAGTCGTTAAATTGTTTTTGTAGGAGAATGACTGTATACAAAAAGGAGGTGACTGCTTCCGCAATGGTACAACAGGGATAACCGGTAATTGCTGTGCGGGATTTTGTGACACATATCGAAAGCCAGGTGGATCTGAGCGAGGATTTTGCAAAAGCTGGTTTATTGGCGGATGAAGACCTGTTATAACATATACAAGTTTTCATAAAAACCTCGCACCTTTAGGTGTATACCTTGTGTCGTCTATTACTAATTATCAATCATTTTCATGTTAATTAGTACAATATATTTCAATGCATTATGACCCTTCTAACTTACTATCCATTATTCATGAGGTTGTTTTTATGTAATGCAAACGCTGATTATGTATCAACTGGCCATTCTAAACCCTCTTTTTCTTAAACATGTATCCCATTCACTTTTAATAGCTTTCGATGCATAAAAGATTACGTGTGTTTACTGCGTACTAACTTATTTACTTTAACCTGCCATTTTACTGTTATTTAAATTATTTTGTTTTTGTAAGATTATTTTACTTTTTGTTACTCTTCATTTTGATGAAATTTTAGAAGTAAATGTATGAGCGTTATTAATATGTCAAACGTTATGTTTTTTTCATTGTGTAATGCATCGTGTATCATTTGTTTTATTTCGGACGAATCAAATACTCCAACAATATGGTAAATAATCATTTTATTGTTCTTATACTTATTTACATTTAGTATGTACGAAGGGTTTGGTTTGTATCGAACAGCTATACAACATGTTGTAGTTTGTGAACGAGAAAACCTGAATGAATTTCATTGTAACCATTTTATCCTTATCATTTTGTTCGAATGTTGGCGTATATGTGACACATGAGGCTGACAGAAAATAGCAATATTCAGTCATACACCAGCTAATTGGTACGGCAAAAAAATCACATTCATTCATATACCCTGACAAACTACCCCTTCACAGTACCTTTCTCTAACGTGAATGAATGGACCATGATTAATGTAAAGTGGATGGATAATCTCTGCACGCAACCGTATATAAAAAGAGGTTTCTAGTAACGTTGTTGGTCAGTAGGCTCTTCCTTCTTCAGTAAATTGCAAAGAAAGATACGTATGATCAGCGATCCGTTGGACGTACATGCTTGACGGGACGTTATCATTACATTGGTATGCGTATGATGTGAAAAAAAGATTTAAAAGGCGAAGTTACATAAAAAGATAAGAAAATAGTGGGTATATGTACTGCATCGCATGTATGATACAGTTCAGTTTTTCATTTATGCATCTTTGTGGGTAGCATTGACATTTAATAAGCACTAACAATCGGGTACGTCCGTTAGAAAATTACTTGAATGAAAAAAACGAACCTCCTTTTAGTATTCGATTAGTCTGCCAACACTTTGCGTGATATATGAGAAATTGTAAATCGTAATTATTATAACACTAAACTTCAGGCTGAACGCAGCGGCAGTTCTGGTTTAGAACGTAAACTTTTGTAGACTGTGTAGACCTAAAAGACCAGCACACCAAAACTGGTTTCAGATTTTTGAAGGGTGTATTCGTTGTATTGCCTGGTAAAACCTAACAGTTTAACGCTGACTGAGCTTAAAAGCTAGCTGTCCAACCATCCTCAAGACTGAAAAAAATTTAAACAGTTTTTTTTTAGAAAGTTTGGCTTTGTGTTAAACTCTTTGAAGAAGGGATCTCACTAACTACAAGTAGTAGATATATCACCAAAAATGCGAGCTAAATACTTTCTTGGTTGTCTCTTGGCACTATTGTTTTTGGCCTTGTGTACGACATGTGTTCAATCGGTAATAACAATAAAACAAAACATTTAGTGGTAATAAGTAGTGCGTAAATTATGTTAAAATTGGTTACAACTTTGCTACTTTTTTTATATCAATTCATTACAAATCTAAATGGTTTTTCTTGTGTTGTGTTTGAATCTGAAAAGGAATGCCTTGAAAATGGGGCTGTTTGTACCGTCGATGATTTCACTGCACCTGTTGGAGACTGCTGTGGGTTTTGCCACGTGAAAAAATCTGGACCAGCTGGGAAAGGAAGATGCCGAAGCTGGTTCATCGGGGGAAAGTGAAATCAACACATTTAATTAGCAATGCTGAATTTGTTTTTGTGATGGTGACAAATAAATTAAATCGTATTTGGCAATGAATTTATGGAATGTTGAAAATGTGTTTTTGCGAATTGCGAAATGTGTCGGTGCATCAATACTACTTTCCGCTTTTACGTTGTGTTGCACGTTACAAGGCATATATAGATTTTGGATTTCGTCATGATTTCCGTGTATGCATTGTTATGGATATCATATTTTCACTAGGATCCATCATTTTTATCAGAGTGCGGCGGAGGAGGAATGATGAGGATAGCGAAACCAAAGTGGCAATAACCAACCGAAGCATCTCATCCTCTCTTCTGTGGCGTGTTAGTACCACCACCGTGAGAAAACTAGCATCAACTTAAAGCTGTAATATTCATTTTAGCATGCCCCCAAAAGAGATCCCTGTAAATTATGGTCAGCACCAAGTAAAGCACAGAGAAAAGAGCAATATTAAATATACAGAGTACCTCTCACTTCATGATGTGCCAAGTCCGTTCGCACTCCGGGACTCCCCATCAGTTTTCACCGAAAGTGCGCACCCACAAACTGAAATTGAGTCCTCTCAGGAACAAAATGACACTGTAACTGATAAAACGATTCCTGCACTTACAAGCAACTACCGTAACTATAAAGATGAGGACATCAACTGGGATGTGCCAACTTCATCAAATGAATTACACATTATTAGCGAGCCATGTCCAAAACCTACAACTGGATCTCTTGTAATAAATGAAAGAATAGCACAAAATTTGCGCCGCGTATCTTCTAATTTAAGAAGAAGACAAATGATCATTTGCATATTAGTATTTTCGTTTATGGCAAGTAACGTTCCTTATCTTAACTCGTGTAGAATTTATAGCAATAATTTAATATACATACTGCAAATCTTATTATAAAAGACATTTGTTTATTTTACTGAATAGTTAGTTTGGGGAGGATTTTATGATGTATTTATCCGAATTGACAATGAAAGAGATGAGGTGTTCAGTATAAAAATCCTAAAACCTTGGGTGCACCCTGGACTCATTTGCGAAATGATACTCACTGGTGCTGGGATAATCGTAGTGATTGTGAAAATGAAGCTCATGAAAAATCAAACAGCTAGACTTGTGGTAATTTTTGCTAAATGACCAAATACGAATTACTGTAGAAAGTACTTCAATTTTATCAACGTAAAAATTTGTCTTATGCGATATGTTTATTATAATGACTTCATGCTCATCATACGGTCACACCTTCAGTACCGTATTACATTAGGATTCAATAGTTTTCGACATTTGTTATTCGTGATTGGGCTGCCTTTTGGAATCTATTTCTTTTTTACTGAGCTATCAGCCCAAATGAGAGAAGAAATGACTGAAGGAAGCATTTTAAACATTGCTGCTTCCTGGGAACGAACACAAACCGAGGCAAGTGTGTATAGCTAGTATAGCATAATAAAATAAGCTGGTAAACCGATCTTGGAAAATACATAATTAACAATGAGCACTTATTTTCACTACAAATGGTCTTGGTCTGTCAAGATTTTTTCCCTTTCACCTTCCCCCTCATCTGGAGATGGACCTCAAGTACCTCCTCACTTTCACCTCTTTACACTCTTCCAAGCCATTGACCAAAGTTATAAATTACCGAAACCCCGAATTTCATTTGAATTTATAGTGTTTAAAATTCTGATTAAAATAATGTTTGTCCCTTAAATGGTCTTTATCGGTCACATGGGTTGACTAAACCAAACCACGCCATATTTGGTATAAAATTAAAGTTGTATGTAAACAGGGTGCCTCCAAGATTTTTCAATATAGACACTGTACCTGTGTTACCAATATTGGTATTATGTGTACGGTGTTTATGTTAAAAACTTCAGGGTACATGTGTATCAAATTTTAGCTCATTTTTATGTATTTGACATTGTATCCCCATCGTATCCCATGGCGATTGATCAGCAGTACCCAATTTGACGCTCTTTCGAGCGATTAGTGAAGCTATCAATTGCCGAAACTCTCGGAGTTAACGTATCAAAAAAAGCTTGGGAGCTCGTTGGTCAAAGCTGCAAGTAAAACAATATCTGACCTCAAATGCAAATGCCCTCTGGATGCCACAGCACAGGGGTCAACCAAACAATTTGGTATAAGGTCATTGTTGTATAATAACATTGTCATGACAATGTCATTGGTATGTAGTGTCCTTGTGTGTATAAGGACGCTACATACCAATTTCAATTCATTTGGATATGTTTTACATCCATTCCGTTCCCCTGGGGAGTTGACCCTGGGATCTTCATATACTGAACACAGTGTATATGTGCAACTGAATTTCAAAAGAATGGGATGAAGCGCTTGATTGGACAGTCGTACAGACGGATGCAAAAAAAAATACTTGGCTAAATATTTAACTTTTTTCAACGATCTTATCAAGTACTCTTTTCAGAGCACTTAATAATTATACACTTAACAATATGATCACTTGCCACTGCTTCATTTATCGTGAAGGTTCCAATTTAAATGTGCTTATTAAATAATAACAGAGACAATGCTGTGGCTTACATAACAGAACGGATTGGGTATTACCAGAATACTCCGATAACACAGAAGAAACTATCATAAATAATGATATCTTCAATCTGACGTATGGAGATATACTATTTTCCTACCCAGCATCTTGTTGTAACATGACAGTGAAAAATGTATGTAGCTAAACTTAAAGAAACGCATGTTTGCACGATATCATTATGATTTAATACAAATTTTCATCAACATGCTGCATGCACCGTAACTTTGAAATAAAAGATGGAAAGCAACGATGACTGTACTGACAATTCAGTTAATCTCGTTTGGAAGGAGGGTTGTCACGATGTGGAGTTTCTTATCTTACTCGATTATGTTCTTTCGCTGTCTGGATTAGTGTTCGTTGCATTTTCGTTAAATGTGAGTAGTTTGATTGCATATCTCAACGATACTGCCTATTTTAAACTCTTCTTTGAAATGTTTTTTACTACGTGTTTGGTTTGCTCCATGAATTGTTAGATTGCCATTAAAATTGGAATTTTTAAACTTGAGAGGTATTTATTGGTGTTTCGGTAAGCATCACACAAGTTTCTTCTCATATAGCTTTTATTATACAGATGCAGAGAACTCGTTTCGTTTCATCATAAAAAAATATATGTATATGCATGTTTTCCTTGCTTGCAGACCACGGGAGATGTTTTAGCAGAATGAATAAGCCGCTAAAACGTGGATACTTGCGAACTTGTGGTCAGGACTTTACGCATGGTTGTATCTTACGGACAGGAGAAATAAAAATAGAGAGCATAAAACTACCAATGACATAAGTAACCGGTCTTGCTTTGTTTGCAATGGTGACCCATAATATTTACGCGTTACCACATAGCATTTTATCCTTTTTTGCGGTTATGCTTTAAAATAAAACACGAGCCCATAATAGGTCAGTTCGTTCAACAGCTAATGAAGATATATCACACGTTTCTCTCTTGAATTCATTGAATGAAACTAACATGTAAGAACGATTTTAAAAGTTGCTTTTAAATAAACATTTCCAAAAATGATTTAATGGAACATATCACATTATTTTTGCACATTTTCTACATTTAAAATTCTGCATCTTTCAGTTTGGCGTCTACAAAAATGTACTTACCTATAATACAGTGTAGGGTAGTCGTACTGGTAATTTTAATCCGTTTTGTGTGTTGCTCCAATGCTTACGAATATCCCAATTTTAGATTTTACTCGCATGCAGAACGCTACGTAAGATCTCAAAATGCAAAGAACATCCGTTTAGAAGGATTATACTATCTCAAGAGCTCCTTTAATAACTTGGTAAATAAAAATAAAACAATTCAATCCCATCTAATCTTAAAACATTCTTATTTTAAAATTTTAATTTTATCGTATTTACAATAGTATTTAACAGCACGTAATGGTCAAAGATCTCCAGGATCTGTGGTTTTGAAGAAATGGTCAGATGGTGCAAATCAGCTTTGGGGAGTCATTAGGTTTGGTAAGTTGTAAAAAGCAAATTACTGAAAAATATAGCCTGGTGGTTAGAACATGACATAAGAAGGTGCATGGCTGAATAAAAATTAGATACCAGCAAAGGATACAATATCAAACCATTAGCAAACGAGTTCAACTTTGTTACGTCAACTTTGAAAAATAATACGCATGCGTATAACGCTTGGGATTTCCAGAAGCAAAACAGTCCAAATACATACTCCATTTTTACGTTGGACAAAAAGTGCTTGCAAACAGCCAGGTATTTGTTATTTTAGCATTATTTAAGAGCTCCAACGACTAGAGTTATATTTATAATCGCAATTCGTCATCGTCAACAAAAATATTGTCAAAACTAATAGGTATTTTCTTTCTTAAATTGATAGTTTGAACGAACAGGTAAAATTTGAAAAATGCCACGCTGCAAACATAAAACAGCATTGGAAGCTGGAGAAGGTGGAGTGAGTTTGTACTTGTTTTTTTACCGTGATAGATAACGTCAACAATATAATCTTGAACATAATCATAACTAATGATATCTGATTTTTTATTACATAAAAATAATTTACATATTTAAGTAATGAATAAAAATAAAATAAGATATTAAGTAAATCGGGGAACTGCGAACCATGCAACATGCAATGCACGGGTATTGCCAAAATTGACTTTCCAACTCCTTTACCTGTCGTGACGCTCGCCCCCTGCTCTTATTGAACCAAACCACATATCATCTACAGACACTTACTGAATTGCTGACAAATGTTTTTTCTTGTCTTTCCCATTACATTTTATTTTATAACAGCAGCCCCCATTACCATTGCCACTACCTTTGCTAAAAATATTTCTGCCGTGATAATTTTTACATGAACACCTTTTAGTAAGTAATTTGGGGTTAAACCTCACACTAAATCCTGCTGCCTCTGACTTTTTAAGAACCCGTAACTCCATCTCTGCTCTGGCAGCCTTTTTATCAAATGTCTCAAAAGGCTCCTTAAGTTGTTGCCTCAGTTCTGCGGCATGTTGCGCTCGGATTCTGGAAATACTAATGGACCGTTCCTTTTCCGCTTTGTATCTTGCTGTTTTCAAATCTTTCGACTGAATAACACTTTTCGTGAGCTCTCTCCTCTTTTCCTCCATCTCATGGACTCTTTTGAGCATCTCAGCAGATCGTTCCTCCCTGAGAATTCGCTCACTGGCCGCACGAGCTCGTCTTCGATTTATTTCCTCAACATGTTTCAAGTCGGCTCGTTCTTGGGCAGCGAAATGCAACTCTCTTGCTTTCTTGTTCCACACCTCAAAGTCTCGGAGGAGATCTTCGTGTAAACGACGTGCCTTTTCAATTGCTTGCTGATGTGCTCCAGATCCAGATTCAATTGCCTTATCTCTAATTTGGAGATTGCGAAGTTGATTGAGTTTCACTCGATGCTCCTTCTCCTCAATCTGGTGACGAAGCTCTTCTACAGATGCTCTCGCTTGTTGTTCAATCTTTTCCAATTTTAGGGCTCGTTTGATGTCCTCCAGACGATTCATTTCAGATACGTGCTGTAATTTAATAAGTATTGATAAAAATCTATGTAAAAACAACCTTGGAGAGCTTCTGTCGGTACCGTGCGATCACTTGAAATAAAGTAGTGCCGAGTAAACAAGGTCGTTTTTCAAAGATTTGTATAAAGTGTTAATATTAAGTGTTTTTATAAAGTAAAATGTGGTGTCGTCGTGCTGTCGGTTTGTCTGTGCTTTTAGGGAAACTTGAGAAAGTACTAACTCTCCAGTAATCCTGCTCCCGTCTGCGCTTCCGGATTTCAGCTTCTGTCATTCGTTTTTGTAGCCTGTCTCGCATCGACTGTCGTTTCTGTTTATCCTCTTCCAGTAATCTCTCTATTGCCTTTGAGACCTCCAGTTGTCGAAGTGCCTCCAGTCGTTGCTTTTCCACCATGTTCCGTTTCTAAAGTATCGTTAATAAAAGTAACGAATGTTTATTTATAAACATTCGAGTCGCACACACCCTTATTTAATGTTAGGACTAGCGGCGTAACGTTTTCAATCACCACATCCATATAACGTAAGTGTTTGTTTGGTTAAAGTAAGGAATCGGGATTTCATACTGCATCCCAACCAGGGATGCAGTATGGAATTTTCTGAATTTTCTATAATAATTTCCGCTGGTGCAACGTAACGTCAACCCAACCTAACCTAAATTTGCCAACCAAAAAGATGCAGTATGGGAAATTAACATAGGGATGCAGTATGAAATCCCAATATCTTACTTGAACCGTTTGTTTACAAATGAAACCTACAGACAATTACATATGAAATGAAATTCATGAGCTCAAATTTGATGGGCATGTAGTTGATGTACCTTTTTAAAGCTGAGATCCTCCAAATATCGTTGAATCCGTTTGTCCCTTTCGTCAAGGTACCTTTCAAGGTCTTGTCGCTGCTTTCGCAGTTTCTCTTGCATTTTTAAGAACCGTCTGTGATTTTCTAAATTTTCTGCTTGTCGTTTTTCCGTCAGCTTGTCTTGCCACTGTTGTGCAAGAATTTGACTGGCCTAACGTGAAAAGCGATTTGGCAAATTGAAAAAAAACTTTTTATCCTTTTGAACCAATGTCTATACATGTTTAGAAAGGAATCTGTATGTCCATCATTACTCTATATTTTTTCATTTTGTCCACCTCAATGATATCGCGTAGTTCTTGCGACTGTCGCTCCCACTCCAACATCTTTGCCCTTTTAAGTATTAATCTTTCCAGGATTTTCCTGTCTTCCTCCAACATCGGAGTGGATGAAAGTATGTCATCGTATCTTTTTATTGACACAAAAATCGACGTTAAGGAGGTACATACAACGCAGAATCAGGTTTCCCCCCATAAATTAAACTATACATCTATACATGTATACGTAATTATGTATACATTTCTAATCAGCAGGGAACGCACAAGGGTTTCCCCACTATCAAGTTCATGTAGCGCGGCCTTGTCCCTTTAAAACATGTACATACGGATGGTATACATTGATACTAAAAACATTTCTACGTACCTTTTGAAATACTCTGCCAAAATATCTTGATCGCATATATTCAAATGGCAGAGGCAGTAATGTTTTTCGTTCCATGCTGAGCCAGCAACTTTCCGGAAATCTAAATTCCCTCTGAGATCAGGTACACTTCTGGATGAAATAGGAATGTCACAATTGTCACAGCTTCTGCTTAAATGGATAGTACCCTCGTTAGACTCCGTATCAGAAGTGTAGTAGGCGGAGGAACCTCGAAAGTTGCGCCTATTGTTATTATTCCTTGACACAGAGGCACTTCTGGTTGACTGTAAATCGTTTCGTTGGAAGTTGACTTTGTTCACAGACGTTGCAGATGCAGACTTTTTCGTTTTCATTGTAGCAATATTGTTGTTCTTGCTGTTATTCGATGTTTCCAGGATTTGGTTGCGATTATTGCGTTTGGTTATTGTCATGCTCTGACGGAGAATTGCTTTGCGTTGCTGCCGGCACTGTAGTAGTTTCGCTGCGCTTTGCAAAGATGAAAATGGAAATCATAAACAGTTTTGGTTAAATTGTTACAGAATATTTTCTGGTGAAATTACAAGGATGAGTGCACATGCTCATTGCTTGGAAAAGTGACTGGATGGAATGGAGCAAGGAAACAAGATTGAAAAAAACGCTTGAGTAAAAGCAGACTTGCCATCAAGCGTGTATGTACTTGCCTTGCCGTTCCGTTTCAGCCTCTTCATAAATTCGGTACACGTGAGATAAAGGAAGGTGACAACATGTTTCTTCAAAATGCTCCAAACTTCTGTACACTAGCTCTATGGGCTAAGTTAGACAGTGATTTTAATCAAATTCATGTTATCACAGTCACGATAATTGCATTACTCGAAGAAAGTTTAAACTTATTCGAGTCACAAACTGTTTTTGTGGTGAGTTATTTGAAAAGAGATAAAGCGCATAAGAAAGATAACCTCAATGTCCAGTTCAGAACAAGCTTGCAGCGAGGTCGGGCTCGTGAGAACAAATGGTGTATCTCTTCCAAAATCTTCCACCTCAAAGTTGTCCAGGTTAATACTCATTTTTCTGCAAAGAACACATTGTATCTATCAAACTGCGCCTAAAGCCACACCTGCAATACCATATTTTTGAGGTTTAGCTATCCTATGACCTAGATTACGTAACAGTTTACTCGGATTCCTGACAAGACAATCATTTTGTTCAATGATTTGGACACAGAAGAGATATAAAACGTCACCTCGCCTCTGCTTCTAGTAACATCAACAGAAAGATTGTTTTTACTTCCACATATTTTCTTTAGCATCGCCTATTAGTTTTATGGTAGAGTGGGCTGGCGAATTAAAACTGATTTTGCATATATTCACGGAGCCTTGCACAGGATGGATCCTAGATCGAGAAATTTGGTTGACCGCAAATTAGCTTGTCCTTCGCTTCCCTTCACCTAGCTAGCTAATCAAGTTCCACAACGTGATCTCGCGACATGTTATAATTGCTATTGGCTCATACACACTTCTGTTGTGGTAATTGACACTGAAACTTATTAGATTTTCAACGAATATCTCCTCTTTGACTACGTGGGTGGGTGAACAAATTAAATGAATGACACATACGACTTGGCTATGTGGACCGAGGCCAAATGCGATTGAAAGCTGAAGAAAAAAAAACAGACTTTTACTTTGCTTTTCCGAGGACTAGTACGAAGTTTTTTGGAATTTATCTACCTATACACTCGGGGAAAGCAAGCTTATTTATTTCGAGTGCGAGTATAAAGTGCACCATTATAATGACAACGTATACATGAAGTCATGTCGATTGCATAGGAAACATGTGATAATGAGTAGAAAAGTTTGTTGATCACAACAATAGTTATAAATGGTTTTTTCATTGAGATAGTGGCGTTCATGCTCTAGCACTCATACTGTTTTATACACGTAGACATGTACACACTTACCTTACGCTTGAGTTGTTCAATGCTCACAGAGGGACCTTTACAATAAACTACAGCTTTGCTCTGCTGGCACTAGTCAAACACAGACACGATTAGATCGAAAGTTGGGAACAACAATCTGACGATGCTCAGCTTTACTTTATTTTTCTGACGAAAAATGGTGAAATTGCAAACACGGTGGATGAGTGTATTCAGTGTATATCAATGTACATATATACGTGTGTGGGAGAAGGAGAAATACTTTATTATTAAGTTCTTCCCCGAACTCTTTTCTTTCGCTCAGTAACAATTGCGTCCTAGCCCTTCATTATCTCCGTCGTGCACATACCATTATAGTGTCATTATCCTCTAAACTATGTGCTTCTATTCAACATAGCTTTACACAAAATCCTTTCTCTTTTGCACGTAATGTAGTTTTGCAACCAGTTTGAGTGTATACTATCTTCCTGTTACCTATCAACCTATCCCTATTACACCTTCACATTCCAGCAAAGACGTCAGGGCTGATGCAGAGAAATAATGAGGCAGACATACGCGTGTGTTCCTGGTTTGAAGGAAAAAACTGACAACTTTTAGCATAATATAATGCTATCGGCGATAATGTCACAACTGAATGATTTTTGGGACAAAGAAGCTAACGCATGAACGCAAGCCGGAATTTCAACGAAATAATTTTTCTTTCCTCTCTCACTGTGAATGAAAGAGCAGAGAGTTGCTACAATAACAATATATCGTAACTCTAGCGTTAGGAAAACTGTCACTATCTGCATTTGTTTGCAGGTGCCTACCTTTGTGCCAAGGGATTTCTTTTCTCAGTTGTCAGTAAAAGTAAAGAAAAAAAGACTGCTGCAGGTAGGTATGCAGGGGACGTAACAGAAGGAATTGTTGAAAAATATGTAGTTCGTTTGCGGTAGTAGTTTGTGCAAATAAAGTAAATCGATCCCAGGTGAAAGATATGCACCTACATTAGAAAAGTAAATAAAATGAGAAACCTCTGTAAGCGGTGGTGGTAGTGGTAACAAGCACGAGCCGAGAGGAAGTTTGCATACATGATATGTTCTTGAAATCAGCATGAAAGCCTGTCTTGTACAACCACCGCATCAGTGTCTCGTTTTTCTCTTGAAGGAGGAAATCCTCTAGGCCAATCCAGGTGGTGGAGATGGTGTTGGCAACGGGGACAAGCCATGACGCTTTTGTTTGCTCCATCTCATTGCCTAGCGATGTCGACATGGGAAATTATGGTGGTGGTGAAGTCATATAGTATAGACACAGATGACCGAGTATACGGTGTGGTGTGTTGTTTGTAAAGGGGCATTCGTGAAGGAAGGAAGGACTGTCCAAACTCCAAAGGAAGAAGAAAAAAATCCTCGGTATTGTATCAACTTAACAATGTGATACTGCATTTTCCCGGATACACAGTAATAAATTGGGACCAACTATGGGGAGAATGATATGTACTTGTTGTGACTGATTGACCAAAATGGTGTATCGGAAATGTTTCATGTGCGTCATTTCAGTTTAGGCAATTTAATGGAATATAAAGCAAACTTTATATTTTCAAAATGTATGGAATGACTACTCCTTCATGAGTGTTTGCACAGTAAACCTTTTCATTATCGCATAAGAGTGTGTATTGTGTAACAGTAACAATAAAAAAGTTGAAAGTAGGTCTTCATAGATGTAATACAGGTATCGATACAGACTGTCGATTATATAAGAAGTTTCATAATGTAATAAATCAGCAGCACTTACTATGAGAACCGAGAATCCTGTTCAATTTTCGGGTTTTAAGAGTAGTATGCTGTAGGGAAACCGGGAAACGGCAATGAAATTGAAATGAGCTTCTCGTGAATCGAAACGAAGCCGTTTCTTTCCTATTTGATGTTTGTACAAATAATTCAATTACCACGTACATTTGTTGAACAGTTCTTGTTGATTTACAATAGTAAACAAGGTAAAGAACTAGAACGAGTGACGAATGGGAATCGAATGAAGGAAGGCATTACAATTTACAATTACTTTACTGACGTTTTCTATTGGCCACAAGCAAATACGACGGTATTTAAACATCTATTTCATTCTAATGCAATTTTCAACCAATCTTGTTGCTTTCCAAATATTAACGTCATAGTTGAATTATTAGTAGTAGGTGAATCCACTAGTAGGTGTATCTACACTGTAAATTACAGTCTGTAATGTAATTTTTCATTGAATGGACGATTAAAAAGATTGGGTTATTCTCATTTAAAATGGATACTCTACTCTCTACTATTACTTCCTTAATGAAAAACTCCATCGAGCAGTTTTATCAGCAAATGTACAACATTACAACTTTGCAGTTTATTTTTGTTTTAAAAATATTGTTTCTTGATATTACTGAATGAAGAGGGTTATTTCAAATGATGGAACTTTAGATTGTTAGTATGATCAAACGAAACAAATACCTTATAACTTCCAATGTTTTCACCTCATTTATTTGCCACGGTTTATTTAGTTTCTTCGTTCTTTGTAGTTGAAAACTAAAAAAAAACAATCAAGAGAAAACAATTTCCGCAAATTGTTGACTTTTTGTAACCTGCTGTTACTTATCGTTTTATTATGGTTTTCAAACTGCATCGTCATCGTGAGTGCCTCGCTGTACGTCTCTATTTTTAGCCACAAATGGGAATTTTTTTGTAAAATTGTTCCAGCAGTGACCAATTTAGCGTGGGAAGACTTCCATGAATAAGGCTTTTCAACTATCGGTGATCAAAGTACTTGTACTAAAAAACCTTGTGTTTGGCACAACGTAATTGTTTTACAACCAGCCACTTTACATCGTGGTATATATAACTTTGTTTAGTTGAGTGGAGTGTCTGTTCAACCACCCACATACTCAATAACGTATGGAAATAAGAAATTAAATTTTGGAGTTCTTTTGTCAAATTGGGATATAGATAAGGTAGATAAATATGTAAGATTCTATAGTTTTCTCTAAGGCTATGACTAATCACCTCTCGTTTGCGCAATGACTTTCCCCGCATTGACAAGTGTTGAAATGCAATGTATATAAGCGTTGAATATATGTAGTTCTTCCCACGAGGTGTCTTTTTACAGCTTTTGTTATGCAACACCTACTTAGAAATCCGTGACAAAACAAGTCTGTAGGACAACAAACAACTCTGTTGTTTGTAGAATAGAGAAGTTGGCTATTTATGCAACGTAAAAATGTATGCAATACAAAAGCTATGCGGGTCGTATTATTATAGTTTAGTAAATACATGCTCCGTTCGCTAACTAAGTAAATAATTACGTACACGATTCGCTGATGATCATTTGAAAGAATGGATCGATTTATGTGCTCTGTTCAAATGAAGTCGTAATTATATTTCTGGTCAAATATCTCTTGGCGAAATTGACAAGCTTCAATTCATAGTATCAGAGCTGTATATGCTTCTTTTCCATACAACTCCCAGTATCAGCAGTACTAACGGGTTTAGTTTGCAAAAATCTTATTGAAAATATTCTCTATATTTTCTTTTTTGTCTGTTCTAGTGATCTAATGTTATACAAGTCTTTGGTACGTGTTCATGCTGATACATCCAGCAAAAGTATTCATTGCCTTCTTAGAGCATGTTAGAACCTATTTGGGTCTTTGTAATGTAATTCACAGTCAGTGAAATGCACATTGGGGAGTATATTAGGGATTTTATACTAATAAATTCTACGATTTGCATTTATATTCATTCATAAGTAGAAACATGAGACCAAGAAATCTAAGACACAAGCGTTCACTTGTTCACCAAAAATGATATTTTTAAAGAATAGCATGAAACCGTAGAAAGGACCCAAGTGAATTGTATGTCAATTGGGAATAATTTCCAGCGGAATACATACCGGTTTTTGAACTTGCTACATACCCAAGTAAATCACAAAAAGTGCTGCGAATAGCTATTTGCAGAAAAACGAAACCACATTTTGTCGAGGTATTAGAAAAAAGGGGGTTTAACACGGTAAATCTATTTTAAAAATAGTAAATATCGTTTTCAACATCAGCACAATTTTTGGATCAAACTGTGTAAACGTAGTTTTTTAGAAACAAGGCACGTCGTTGATTGCAAATTGCAATCTATATTTAGCATGCTTGCACGGTATTTTTCATTGATTACTTTTTCATTTTGAAACGCGGTTCAACCACATTTTTATTTCAACCTGCAATTACCAAAATGGGGCTCTTCATCTTTTGCGATACTAGTTTGCACAAAAATATAACTTTCAACATTTAAAAATAGCAGTGTCAATCTGTAAGCATGCTATTCACAACATAACGTTAGAACGAGGAACGTGAAACAGCAAAAGTGGCTATATAATTACTGCAATTGTCAAATAATATGTAATGCCATTTATCTGCTAAAAATCCTCATTTTGTCTGTGGATGTAAGATGCACATCATTAAATAGATTTTTATTCATTATTTTTTAAATTACTGTTTGCCGTTATGTCATAAGCATGCAACACTTTAACAAATTCATTCCATTGACTTACGTCTATTAGAACATAAAACAGTGTGACACTGAAACATTTTTTATATGCGTATACTATGTAGGTTGCAATACTGAAAATATTTTCGCTTTTGTCTTTGGTTATTTAATTCTGTTATGAATTTCATGCCACATGAACCGATAACCAATTAACGTCGTGCGCTAGACGCGTTCAAAAGGTCTGCTGCAAAGAATTTCTCGTTGACCAAGGTAAAGTTCCATCTCTGAAAACGACTGCTGTCATCACAATTCTCAAATCTCACCACGTTCAATTCTCTACAAAGGCGAACAAAATACAAAAATAGTGAATTTTACACATATCCAAGGCACGTAGGAATCACTAATATATGTGTCTATTCTATTGGTAATAATGAATTACACTTTACAGCAAATTGAAAACAGGCAAGAAAGAACCTCATTACTCGCTCACAGTAAACGAGTTAAATCTACACTGCTTGAGCAACCAATACATCGTAGGTATACTTCAATGGTTAGTGAACTTACGCATTTTCACCTAAACAATTTTTAGTGTCTGGATCCCGGATAACAAATTCCTGAGACTGAGTGCTTTCATCAATTGGCTGACGAGCTTTCAATTTAACTCTGTCTGGAAAGTACATGATAAATCCTCCCCTCAACTCTGCTGTTAAGTTGGCATCGTAGTATAATGTGTTCAGCATAACTAGTTCAAGTTCATACGTGGAGTTCTCGGGATCTAACGATATTACCCAAAATATTTCATTAAAAACCAATTTACCCAGTATCCACATAATTTTTGGCTTATGGCCCATAAGTTTTGGATTGCCCTTTTTGTATCCTATATACATGTACATCTAACGACTATATACAATACAAAGTACAAACCGAACGACAACGCACTTTCTTTCTCCATTTTAACCATCCATTGCTGACTAAAATCTGTTGTGTTCAAAGCGCTCGTATCGGAGCAGGGCTTTGACAAGGGACGACCTTGCTTGAACAGAGTTATATTTGCGTTACTCGAATTCCTCCTCACTCCGCCAGCGGACAGGCACTAAGGACAGACACACCACATCAAGCTTTAATAAAGCTTTGAATGTTTAAAAAGTTTTAGGTTTATAATATATCTTACTCCTATACAATCAATATAGGACTTTCTCACTTGTTTCGAGCCTAGATTTTCAATTATATACACAGCTTGGTCGGCTAACGCGTCACAGTATTGCTTGGTGTAAATAAGTAGAACCAAAAAGGGTATAAGCTTTAAGCAACGTTGTCCTGACTTCATTTTATAAGTTGATAGACGCCCTATCCTCTATGCTACAAAGACAAAACCACTGTGGCTTAGCATTCGCAAAGTGAAAATAGACTTGCCTATATTCGAGACAAACCTGAAGAAATATTCACAAAATAACATGGGATAATTAAGAAGTCTAGGAACTTTCCGTAATTACAAGCAATCAAGAGTATCAGTGTGCTGTCATTTATAATCGCTGACGGCTGCAATAAACACACAACACACAACATTGTTTGTCTTGTTTACCTTTATACAATCTGATCCTACGTACGTAAATACGGTACTGCAAAACATGATCCTGTGAAGATTATCTACTTTCATTGTGCTTACGACGCAGTAGTCAACTTCCTTAATTAACTATCTGATCACAACTCGTCATAATCTCTCTCTCTCCAACAGTTCTCTAATTGCAATTCCTTCAAAGCAGACTCATTGTTGCCACCTAGCTGTTTTCAATATTTTTCTTTTGATGCGATCCGTTTTTGCCAGAAGCACTACAGAAAAAGAGCATTATTATTTACAAATGCTGCAGGAGAGTGGTTTTTGGTGACAGTGGTGGATTGTATACTTGTATACAATGTAGTACTACATTTATTACAAACATTTTATGGATTCAAGCAGATTTCGTGTTTGACGCAAAATGCGATGCGGATTAGGTATTTTTGCCATAAAATGAAAAACGGAACAAGTTCCCTGATGCCTTCCTCAAGCATAGGCATCGTCATATAATAAAGTGCCTACACAAGCATACAAACATTCGTCATGTTTTTGCAAAAAAAGTAGCAAGGTTATTTTCCCCCTTCGTTGTTCATACCACTGTGGTAATCATAAATGGAGAAACGTAGCATAAAATGCAACCCTGGACTACTTTTCCCATCATTTGCAGTTGTTACCTGTTGTTTTCCGTTTGTCACTTCCGTATTTGTTTAAAAGGCCAGCACTCACAGCAAACCCGCATCTGGTCACTTTGGTTCCGATGTACTTATAAGCACGACACAAGCACAACCTGCTAAAACACTTTTTTGCTCTGACTTTTCCCCTCTCTACTGCCACATTTACTGCAGTGTCATACCTTATAACATAAATTTATTTTCTGTAATCAAAGAATTATTGATTTCTTCAGGAAATTTCCATGAAATATTGAGCGCTTGCCCTTTGCTTTTCACCGTCGAATATACGTCAAAATGTAGAATACGGAACACCGAACACCGTCAACTTAACTGTGAGTCTGATACGTTGATTTTGACAATGGAATTAGTTTCGTCCAACGAAATTGTCATCGATAGCTCAAACACTCTTTTACTGCTACCCCATAGGTAATATGATGAGAGGGCTTGCAGCTTTTCCCGATGAAAGCTGCCGTGTACGTCTATAAAAATAACTGGTGAGGAATGTCATTCCTATTTACATTATGTATTATTCAGTTGAGTTGCCCGGTTCGCTTGGCTAGCCTTTAGGTAAATGCAATCAATTTTTGTGGCTTTCCGAACGTGCCGCATTATTATTACCTTCCTTCCCTGCATAAGCGCACACAGTCTTCAAGAAATAGTAGTCTCGAGTTAGTTTTCTGCAAAAGCTCCTTTTAAATAGAGTCAGCAGATACGTTGCGTAAGGTAGTGCCATTAACATTATGATTCTTCTTGGAATACCTTATTTTCCCGGAAAGCCGGTGCAAAATGGTTAATTTGCTGTATTTCAATGAGTTGTCTAAGTGTATTGAAAATGAACTCAACACTGCATTTTGTGGATACACACTATTTGTGGTTGGATAAGAAGGAAGCAAAATTGTGATAGTTTAAGATATTGTTTGTTGTTTAGTACATGTTATCTGATTACCCTTTGGTAGCAGTCGGTTCAACATGAAATCAAAAGTACTTGTAATTCTATCCTTTAAAGTACTACACTTTGAGTACACAAATGCAATAAACTTTTAGTTTTAGGGAAGACGCTTGGCTCAATAGGTGGTTTAGTACTTTCTTGTTCCTGTTTGAATAAAATCCTATTACATTTTGAGCGAAAAGAAATAAGAAACTAGGCAATCATGTTTGAGGGCTACGGTAACTCCCTTACGCTTCAAATACTGTTAGGCTTTCTGATTATACAGCAAATTGATTCGGCATCATCATATCTGGAGGGTGCTATTCGTCCTGATGGAGTTAGATCTGAAGAAATTGCATTTCAGCCCACAACATCTTTAGAGAAGAGAAAGGTTAACCACAACTTTCTCAGGAATTACGTCATTGGCAAGGGTCTCTCAGATTCATTGCAGTTTCAACCTCATTTGCAGGCTGAGAAAACTTTTACCTTGATACAACGAAGAGAACACAAGAAAAAAGAAGACGGAAACGATATCGACGATGTTCATCATGAAGCAATTTCAACTTACAACACTAACCCAATAAGACATTTTGATTCGGGAGTTGCAGCTGGGAAAGCACAACCAAAGGAGGAACAGATTGAGTCATTTCCTACAAGTAAGCAGGCTTACTCCACTGATATTCCGGTTTCCTCACTATCCGTCAGGTTATCGGAACTGGCCAAAAGGAAAGTAGGAAACATCAAGCCTTACAACCTGGCACAGGAGAAGGGGAGTATGGATTTGCTTGAAAATACTCGCATTAGCGGTTCTTTGAAGCCGCACTTAAAATACAGTCCTGCAGCTCTCAATTCAATCTCCGCCGTATATGGATCGTCAAAACCATCGTCATTATCATTAACAACGCGGAAATATAAATTAACACAGCATGAAACATCTTCCTCATCCAGCTTGGATTCTGTCAGGCTGAAGAAAGCAAACTCGGGGATGCAGGCGAAGAATTTTGACGTGTCCTTTATGAAGTCTGAAAGCAAGAGCAAAAATGGTGGTGTGAAAGTAAAAAAGCGGCTAGAAATGGGAGCAGCATCATTTAGCAGCGATTTATTTTTAGCAGCAAAAAGTAAGCCTAACTTGTATAATGCGATACTTCATTTCAAAAGGAGCAATTCATCCCCGAAATCCGTTGGGAATAAAATAATGAAAGCAGACGTGCAGTCGGGCGGAACAACAGATACAAGTGCCGAGCAGCGTAGTGCCAGAGCGCGTTCTTATCTTTCAAAGGAAAAAAGCGGCAGGAAAGAGGAAGAAAATGGAAAAAATAGTGATGCTGTTGTTAGTAATAGCAAGAGCGTTGCTACTTTTCCCCCGGATGTAAACGCAGGCACAGATTTGGCCGTAGTTAATGCTGCATCAGCGGTAATAACGGGAGAGAAAAGTGAGTCGTTTACCCAGAATGGTAGTTGTAATAATTCAAATGGAACCACACAACAAATGGCTCAAATCACAGAGACGGCGGAGAGGGAAGTGGGGAAAAGGGGCAATCGAAATTTTACTCTTATTGTTGCAGCTTCAATAACAAGACAAAAGAGAAATTTGGATCGTTATCCACGTTTTGCCACTTCAGCTTATCCAAATGGAGATCAACAGACTCGATCCTACGCAAAAGATCAAAGTGGTGGGAGGATGGCGAGCAGTAGTAGCAGTGCTGGCAATAATGAGAGTGGTAGTGGAAAAGTACAAGAAGCTGCCACTTTTTCCAGTGGTGGAGCTTATAATCTGACACAAAGAAAGATTACACAAGGACTCTCGTTTCCAATTTCATCATCCGCGGCAACAGCAGTCGTGAAACCTGCTTTTACTGAAGTTGCGCTGGTTGCGCTTCTACAACGACCCAAAGTTGGGAAAATTGCTGCCCGCGTCCTTGAATCTGAAAGTGGAGAGCAGACTAATAATATCCACTTACAAACAGGAACCAAAACAAAAACAAGCTCGTCATCAGTTTCCACAGTGTGGACGCGGAACTGTTCTGCTTTAAAGTCGTTAGCAGACAATCAGCCATGTTCTTCAGACGGTGAGAGGACAGAAAATGAGAATGAGATGCCGCTTGCACAAATGGAGGACTCCTTTGAGCGCAATAAAAGCCGCATTGGGAATGTTAATGATAGCTTAACAAGTAGTAGTTTGGGATGTAAATGTCAAATAAAGCAAAGGCTTCATTTCAAATTTCCTCAGAACTCGTCAGCGAAGTTGGCACTAAACCCTGCTAATATCTCAATCTCGAGTAGTAAGTCAATTGAAACTTCAGCTATTAGTAGCAGCAGCACCGCAACCGAAAGGAATCAATTAGCAAAACTAGATACTTTAATAACGACCACTTCCTTTGAACTTGAAAAAGTTGTGGGCACAAAAGCAAAGTCAATTTCAACATTTGACAAGTCTTTTGATAAAATGACTCAGACTATTTCGACTATGTCAAAGGAGAAAAATGGAGGAAATGAGCAAACGAAAAGACTACTTTACTATCGTCATCATCCTCGGCATGCAAACAAACGCTTTCCATCCACCACGAGGAATGATGTCTGGGAAAAAGTAAAAAGACGCAGCATTCCGTTTCTTGGAACTGAAGATTACAGCAGAAGGTTACGACGAGACACACTAAAAGAAAATAAATTACTCAGGAACTTTGACCACCTTCATCAAACGGAATTTTCACGTGGCAAGAAACTTATGCTCGGATCACATCCCCCAAATAGTAAGCCCGTTCAAAATTTTAAGCAGATGACGGAAATACAAAATTTTACCTTTGAAACAGCTCCTGGAATACGCAAGGAGCCTTTGGCTGCAGTTGTGTCCCAGTTTGATGGTGCACTACATCAAACGGGCAGGGTGACTGAGAGTGACATTGATTTGCCCAAAATGAATACAGACCAACATGCCAGACAAAACTTGAAATATTTTACGATTGCAAAGACAACCGATGACTTCATTCCAAATAAAGAATTAAACTCACGTCATCATGAAAACAACGACGATGCGTATCATTTGCAAAATGAAACCCAATCAAGCAGAATTTATCAAAACTTTGCAGCACGCATAGACTACCATAATAAAGAAAAGGGTAAATTTCTTCTACAAAAGGGCAACATCAGAGAAAGCATGAAACCAAATTCATCATCACCGGTGTCACGAATATTTTTGCCAAAAACGCTCTCCGTAGAAAACAAGTCTCCAGCATCATCATCGCTGTTGCCTCCCTGCGCCACGGCTTTGCTCTCAAAATGTGACATCAAAAAGTCCGATGTAACAGTAGCACGATCGTTAAATGGGAAGCGGAATTTGCTCGATGAAATGAAAATGAAGACAGCTCAAGGATACGAACTATTAGCTTCCAATCTTGCATTCACTTCACGTTCTTCTTCGGTAAATGGAAGGCAACAGAATGCAGAAAGTAGTACAATGCGCGATGGTGTCAGAGCAGCAGTATTAAGAAAAAAGCTCACCAACACAACTACACCCATAAACTGGAGAAATGCGAATCATAGTGATCATGACTCTGACAACAGCACTGACATGGGTGATAGAGGTGGCATAACCACTGGTAGTGACTTGGGTAAAAATGACAGGGATGCCTTGTTAAGATTTCGTCAAAAAACCCCTGCTATCTCCAGGCTGGTCGCGGTACTCCATCGAAAGAAATTTAGCGCATTTAGTAATGCAAAGGAGAGAGTTAGGCCAAGTATTTTCAATGAAAAGGCGAAACCAAAATTACTCCAGAGGATCAAAAGGGACACACGTTGTGCCATTACAACCAGGGAATATGCGACAAATAGTAGTGTTATAGATGGTGATGGATGTGGCACGGTAGACTTAGGTGGTACGGTGGCAGAAAGACAGAATCTGACAAGAAAGTTGATACCATTGAGAGAGAATCTATTCTTCTCGCATTTACCACTCACAGGAAATGAGCGAGTGCTATCACCAATCATGAATACTAATAATAACAGGTATAATAATGACGTAAATTCAAAGGAGACGCAGTACTATCAGATAGCCAAAAAAGTGGGAGCACTACTGCCGGTATCATTAAATTCGGCTGCAAACACAGGAACCCCATTTACTGGTTTTGAGAAAATCAGGCTAGAGTACGAAAAGACGACACGGAAAACTGCCGACGAAACAGAAAAAGTTTTGGCAAACGAGTACAACTTTCTAGGAAAACAATGGATGAGTGACAAGGTAAACGGCTGGTCGAACAGTAATGATAATCCTTTCAGTGATAAGAAGGACGGCAGCACACGTAAGAAACTTTCTCACAACTCATTGGAGAATGAACTACCCATTATGAGAGACATGCCATCCAGTGAAACCAGCGTGAGTGATGTTCACAACTCGTTAGATTATAAAACCACGTCTCAAGTTGTTAATTTAGAGGAAAATAAACCTTTTAGAAATAAACTTTCAGTAAACACGACAAAAGATTCTTTGCTGAAAATTTCAATGCTGGTGGCAGCACATGATGACATGTTACCATTCACACTAGTTCCGTCATCCTCACCGATAAGAAATCTGTCTACACTGCAGTTAGAGGAAAACAATGAAGAACGGGGAAAACATGACACTGCTGGAACAATTCCGCTTGGTTCCATAAAAACGCTTGGAAAGTCTTTTAGTTTGATGGGGGGTGGAAGTATGAAAACAGTCGAAGAATTCGGAGAAAGTATGATGAAGAAGGACGAATCCGAACAAAATGCTAAAGTGGATAATTCTGCAATGGTGGGAGAAGCAGAGTCATTAAATGGTTATAAGTTCCACAGCTTCTCCACTACTTCACCGGTGGAGGCGACATCTTCAACAATCAACTCGTTTCCACCATCGTCCTCCCCACATCTATTGGTAGCGTCAACAGAAACAAAAGAGAATAAACAATCTGAGGAAGGAACTGCTTTCACCGCAGATGCAAGTTTTCATCCCAATATGGTGGGAGTAAAAGCAACAAATGGATTTACTCGCGAAAGACACCTGTCAAGCCCTCGTTATGTTCATGAGGATACTTTTTCCACCCTGCTCATTGAAAAGTCAAAAACAGACGGTAGGGATGGGGAACCTGCAACAGCTTCCATTGTCAGTGCTTTTAAAAAACCTTCCGTACGTACTGTAAGTCATATTGATGTCGCAGCAATAGGATTAACAGAGCTTTCCGCCGATGAAGATGATGGTCCAGTTTCATCTGAAATAACAGCAAAGCCGGAAAGCACGACTTCTGTACCGGATGGAACAATGCCTTCTATAAGCATCGCCAGTACGACAGCACAACCAAATCCAGCTACGACATTGGCAATACAATCAGAATCTAATTTTCCTGCTACTATGTCACCGTCAGAAATAACCTCTACCTCAGCATCTGTTTCCCACGAAAATTTGTCTCCGGCAACGTCGCCATCCACAGAAACGCAGAACGTTGGACATACGGATCAACCACAGGGGACGACCTTGATGTCAACTCCTGCTGCCAATCTTGAAGAAGCAATAATGTTACCGACAACAACTTCTGCCACTGTAACTGTGCCGTCGGATCTTGGAAACAACAACAAAGGAACTTCTCCTGGTAGGGAGCCAATCGCTACTTCAACTGATTCGTCAGCTCCATTACCAACAAATCCTGTCAGCCATGGTGAAGGAGAGGATTCTGGGAATAAAGAAGGTGCTGATGCTGATGTACAACCACTTGAGTGTGACAGTCACAAAGGAATGCAGTATTCAGAGGAAACAAAAAATTGTGTTTGTAGAGCAGGATTTCAATACAGCGAACATGACATGAAATGCATCAATCTCGTGGGAAATGAATGCGTAGGCAGCGGCGAGACATCTAACAGTGATTGTCCTTTAAATTCATTTTGTAAGTCGGAGGAAACATCGAGCAACGCTAAAAGTATTTGTACATGTGTCTCAGGATACATTCCAACAACTGATAAATCTCGTTGTATGGCAGGATGGAAAACGGAATGTATCTCTGCGTCAATGTCGGATATTAGCATGCAAAATCTCTGCCATCCGGACTTTGATTGTGCTTTCAGCGAGGGCGATACGGGAGGCAAGTGTGATTGCAAAGATAACCGTACCATAGGCTTACCAAGTTCATTTGAAGAGCACAACAGCAACATCACGGGAAACTACAAATGGAAAGACGAACAACCAATAAGTTGCTTCTTAGATTATGGCTCTGACTGTGACCCTGCAAATGACAAATGTAATAACTTCCGTTTTCTTAAGTGCTCCCAACAAAGTGCAAAATGCGAGTGTGCCGATTCAAATAATCAACTGTATGACGAAAGAGCTCGCGAATGTGTTGCAAGAGCTGGGAGTTTCTGTACGTTGGCTGCCTCTGCCGGTGCGAATGACAGTGACAAAGGTGGAAATGTTCAGGAGGAACAAATGGGATTTTTCCTGTCTTGCATTGGAAATTCATCTTGTATTAGAATTGGAAATGAAACGAATAGCCAGTTTGCAGGTACTTGCAAATGTTTGGAGGGACATGATCAACATTGGCAAGGATATTGTACGATGAAAGGAAACAGTGCTAGTTTTAGGTATCAATGTAATTTGATTTTAGGCCTCTTGTGGCTTCATCTGATGTTACGGTTAGAGCTTTTATGATTTAACGTAATTTCGTAGTTGAACAAATAATAATTGTGTTTGGAAGGTAATAAAATATTAATTTTCTCGGAACTCTACTATAATTTATTTTGCGGATGGCATTTACTTATAATTACGCATAAATCCATTCTGACATATACTTTCAGTGATATCAAAACACGGTTGAAATTTTACTATGATCATGCTTATTACATGAAAAGCAAACAATTTTACCTCCTTTCTGTAAAAAAATCTGCTTTATTTGGTTAATCATAATCATGAGGCACATGACTTGCCTGACCTATTTGAGTCACTATCATATATGTAGAAAATGCGGGTTCACGCAGTTATTTTCCGGATTCGCGATCAACAAAGAGGTCAGTGTTATTTACTTGACAAACTTAAAAAACCGGGATGACGTCAACTAAGAAGTTTCACATGTAAATTTAAGTTTTGTTCATTGTTTTCCCGGTAAGCCATTTTTCAGTTTAGATAAATCAAAAATGGAAGGTGTGCATAAAACCGCGTACAGCTAGCACGTAAGTATGTTGATCGAATATATTTACTGACAAAGTCAAACACATGATAAGAAAATACACATGTGCTATGTGTTTTCCCCCAAGCATTTTGATGAACGGTTGTTGGTGATAAAGTTTCAGATAAAAGCAACAATGAAAAAGTATATGCGAGAGCATCTACGTAATTATAAAAGGAACTCTACCTGTTGTCACATTAATGCTATATTCAAAGTAACTTGGCCCGGAAAACATTGCATTGCTACTGATTCGATTGGGGGGACGTGATATTTACAAGTTTCTTTCTTGTATCAATATGGACACCGTGAAGTTTATGGTATGGTACTCAATTTTAACAGTAAGAAATTTTAGTTTAGTTAAAACTAAAGTATCATGAGTTACGCTGTGAATATAATTGGCACGTATAAAAACTATCTTCACTTCAGGTTCTTCTGGGTTTTGCTGGATCTATTCTTGGACAAGGAGCAGAATACGGTCAATATTGTAATACGACCACCCCTTGTTTCTCAAGTAATGATCTACTTGAGTGCAATACTAACGTAAACAGATGTGGATGCCCAGCAAAGATGTTCCGAGATGATGAACTACGAATGTGTGTAAGTCCTCACAATGGAACGTGTACACTTCGTCCAGGGGATGGCAGTCCAAATAGAAGGTGTGCTGAATTTGCTCGGTGCTGGCCCAATGAAAATTCCAACGGGACAGTTGAGAACGAAGGAATATGTCACTGTGATTTAGATGCAAAATATGATGAACTTACCTGGAGATGTAGGCTTACCCATGGCTCATCTAGATGCAAGTACGAGACGGAGTGTGACACCTACTCACTACTGACGTGCCGTGATGGAAAATGTCTCTGTCAAGATACAAACAATCAAGTTTACAGCGAGAAAGAGGGGAAATGTGTCGTTTTACAAGGAGGTAAGTGTGAACTTTAGAATGATTCAAAATGCAGACTGTTATGAATTCATTATCGAACCGTAAACATTCGTAATGCTTGCTAATTAATCCTATTAAGGTTCTTGCGTTAGGAAGCTGCCATTTTTAACACCAAGTTGTGCTGAAAACATGCATTGCACTAATGAAATGTGTGAGTGTGAAGAAGGTTATGTTGTAACACCAGAGAGAACATGCGGCAAAACGTACAATGCGACTTGTGAAGAGAGTTCTGAATGTCATCCTCAGTTTATCTGCAATTCTGCAGATGAAAATAAATTTTGCACTTGCCGAAATGGACAAGAGTTTTTTAATGGAAATTGTCGTATCCTCACCGGGCAGTCCTGTGAGGATAATCTATCACAATTGCAGGACATATTTAATTGTGTACAGAATGCTACTTGCGTACAAGGAAAATGTGCTTGTAATAGCGACTTTAAATCATACAATGGAACATGCTTCGGGTTGCTTCATTCAACCTGCTCCGAAAATAATAATGATGTTCCCTGCAGTTCAGAAGACTACCTTGAGTGCAAAAATACAGTTTGTCAATGTAAGGAGCGATATCAACCTGACAAAGAAGGGAAAAGATGTAAAGGCTTCATAGGCGAAGGCTGTGGGAATGACAGTGAAAACTGCATTGCAAATTCACTCTGTCTGAATAAAATTTGTACATGTGGTTCAAAGCAAATCAAACAGCCTGATGAACAGCGTTGTTTAGCTGTACTGGGTGGAACTTGTAGTGTCGAAACCACTTGCAGCGACAATCATTTTCTGGCTTGCAAGAATGCTGTCTGTGAGTGTGAAAAACCGGAGCATCAATTTGCTGATGAAGAGGGTTCTGGGTGCGTGGCAAAGGCAGGTGCTCCGTGTGGGAAATCATCGAGGGACATCAAGTGCGTCGCTAACTCAACATGTGTTACTGAAGACCGAGAATATTGTAAGTGCAACTCTGGGCTGGTAAACAATGGAGAAGGAGTGTGCATTCCAGTAGTTGGCAGTGGAAGTTCAATTTACCGGTCGAGTTCTTTGCTGATGTTAGTAATTGGCGTAATGATCGTGGGAAAGTTGGAAGTACTCTCCAGTTGCTCGCACTTTGGGGGACACATGTGACTTTCATTATATATAGAATGCCTTTAAAATGTTACCTTTTCATTACGTTATGAATATTCAATGTGTGTAAATAAAATCAATGTGTCATTCATAAGTCTATAGAATACATGTACATTTCACTATGTTTTCATATGTTCATGTTCACATGATGTATAATAACGTAAAATGTTGGAAGATCAAATAAAAAACATGTACGCATCTAAAAACCGTCACCGGCATTCCAATAATGAGATAAGATTATGCCTCAGCAAGGCATCGACATTAAAAGTTTATATGGGCTGGGCGCAAATGGTAAATTTAATATTTGATTTGTATTTCTGCCGGTGGAATAGTATATTATGTCGTGCAAAGTGCAGTAGTACATTATAGTCTAAATAATTGTCATTTGATTTGGTTCGCTTAAAAGCACTGAAGTAGGAGTTCAGTTGTACACTCAGGCACAATGCTTACTCAGGTAAAATACTTTCTTGTCAAAATAAATATTATGTTTATTTTCATGTTGCTGGATAGGTGTACAAATATGTATTTATTTTTTTAAATTCTTAGAACTACAAGACGAAGTTTGGGTTGGTGGTTCATTTAATGTTAATACTTACACCTCCAAGCATAAATTCTGGGGAATATGGAGACAAATGCATTGATGACTCTGATTGTTTATCAGTAGACTATGAAAACCCTTTAATTTGCTTTAATTCAGCAGCGCCAACGACAACGACTAAAATTCCTACATCAATAACGCCAACTACTACTGAAGCGCCAACTACTACTGAAGCGCCAACTAC
>JAHZNE010001087.1:0-10276 GCA_027744055.1 Callyntrura sp. NNG-2020 | reverse complement strand
CAATATGGACAAATTGGACAAAACGGACAAAATGGACAATAGCATATAATACATGCATGTTATATGTATCCCATTGCCCCATATCCAGTTGTTGTTTACTTTTGTCCGCTTTTGTCCAACAAAGGTGGTGGAAATGTCCACTTTTGTCCAGTGGACAATTATTCCTTGTTTTAAACAACAGTAAACTTTCTACAGGAAATATGTTGGAATAGACATAAAAGATACTGAAACATACATATTTGGTCGATATTACATTTTATACGGTAAATGCCTTTTAATTCTGTCAATTCTCAGCGCTTATTTACTAAAAATTAGCCATTCAAGTCGTAATTGCCTACATTTTATTTGCCGCTCCAAAACTAAACTACTGCAGGTGTTTATCCAATATGAGTTTGTTGACAAATAACTTACCTAGTATTCGCCATGCCTACCCTCTCTTGTCTACACATCAAGTGAAAGTAAATGGCATATCCAGAAATCATACATAATATTTTCTATAACTATAGTCCATTTTCTCCCACTGATCCCGCACACGACGCACTCTCTAAAGCCGTCTCTTGTGTAAACACAGTAAATCTGGCAATTCAATAGCAGCACTCATACTGGCATCTTATTCAGGATTACCGGGAGCAGAGTTTTATACAGCTTTCACTTGAAGGTTTTTTTTTAAAAAAAATATCATTTGATTTTGAGATTGAGACAAATGGTATATTATCTGATCACAATCACCAATAATCACCAAACGTTGGTTTTCTTCGTCTACCAGCAACCACCGTTCATATTTCTCAATTCTTCGTAATATTTTCATTCATTAATACTGTCGCCGCCCTTGAACAACAAAAATAAAAAATGGTAAGGCAGGCTACCTGGCACTTTGCCACGCACACAATAATCCTCTTATCTCATGGGTTTGAGGTAGGGAAAGGACAGACGTAATGCCACTTGGCATTCATTTGGGTTCAAGACAAATTTTAGTCTTTCAAAAACAGGGTCGTCGGAACGGGGGGATGACCCTATCCTGTAATGTATTGAGGCCCCTATCCTTCTAATGTAAAATGTTATCTGGTTAGTTTTCCAAACAACTTGCTTTCATCTGTAATGTTTAGACATCCATAGTACCCAGTTGCGTTGGAGAGAAGAATATCTGAGAAAATCGGGGAGTTGGACACTCCTTGTAAGAAATGCGCCCCCGTCGGAAATATAAAAGAAGTCGACCCTGCCCCCAGCGCTCCCAATTCTCGCTAAGGGGCGTCCTACGCTTCTTACTCCTTCTTGCTGCCGCGCTTCTAGTAGACGACGCCACCGGGAGGAATATCCCCTCACCGGTAAAACAGCCGCGGTTACGACAGGGGGAAACGAAAGAGCAACTGGGGGCATCCTCCCAAATTACTGGAGTGTTGCCGGTTGTCTTCACAGATTCTCCCCGGATTACACTTTCTACCTTCGATCGGATTCAGAATGAGCTCCCTCACCTCGGAACCTACAACGAGACCTTGATATTGGCCAGGGAAGAGGCAAACTGTCTTTATGAATTGGTAAGTGCCCCCAAAATGGGACAGGGGCGGAGTTTAAAGGATCGGTCCAATTAGGCTACCTTCCTTTATATTTCTAGGGCAACCAGAAAAACTTGTGGGAACCTTATGCGGCCACACAAGGAAAAGGACTGGACGGGGTTTTGACCCCCTACGTGTGTTTGGTGCCCAAAATTGTACCCAAATGTGACATGGTAACACAATAAAACCTCAGGGTCCTTAAATGCTATTAATACATAGGCTACAGAGCTGGGGAACAATGGGGGGACTTCACCCCCTGTACCCCCCAATTCCGCAGACTATGTAATGTATCCTATAATAAACCTATTGAACGTAACATTTGACCGTTATTTTTTGAAGTGCTCCATTCTGACAAGGAAACCTTTTCCTAGTACGAATGACTGTGTCCGTGTTTGTGTAAGTTGATGACAAGTCATATTAAACATGAGATAACGAAGTTGTAGCGTTTACCCGGATGCCTTCCCTTCCTTTAGAATGCCACCATCGAACCCGACGACGGTTTTTGCGGGAGGACCTGCCCCAAAATTATGACCTCCCTGCAAGAGGATTTCACGTTTAATATCGAACGTCCCCGAAAGCCCTTTCATCATCCAGACAGGTGGGTCCTCAATTTCACGGAGGTATTCTGCGAGACTGTTGAAGACGCCGAGAATCCTCCTCCAGCGGAGTGGGGGCAAAGTCCCCGACACAACTGGGAATTTCTCCGGGGGTACAGCCCCACCCGAGAAAAGTATCACTTTGTCTTTCTCAAGTGGACGTTGAAGGTGCCCCCCTGGGGGGCTCACATGGAACCTTTTATCTACGTGGTGGAGCAGCAGGACCTTAAAGACGAACCGTTGGTATCCTGGAAAACGGTGGCCCGGACTCGCTTTGGGTTGCAGCCGGTCAAGGTGTCCTACCAAGCGGCGGAGTATCGGTGGCGGATAACAGCGGTAGGACGCTTCGGCGCGGTGGGGATGGCCGTTACTGACAAGTACACCACTCTCGATGGTCAGTTCAAAGGGGATCGATGGAAGGTTGGAGGTTTTGATCGGAGGATTTTGAAAGTTCCTTTTGTCCCTTGCAGGTTATCACAAACCGGGAAGTCCTAAAAGTCTTAAGGTGGTCACGGCCGCCCTAGAAGATAACTCCCTTTGTGTCTTAGTCGAATGGGAACCTCCAGACGGTTTGAAATAAAAATTTAACCCAATTTAACCCCCCTTTCGCACCGTTACCTCTCGTCTCTCTTTTCTTTGCAGAGAAAGCCTGCTTTTACAAAATCACGACCCTCCTAACACCCAGCAATGACCGTAACGAAACTATAACTGTGGTGCGCATTAAAAATGTATTGAGCTGCTCATTACTACAACGCTTTTAAACTACATGGGGGCCGTTCACATAAAACGTTTGACGGTAAAACGGGGGGAGGGGGTATGACACTAATTTTCCAAACGTTTTAAATGGACGACCCCTTAACCTTTTTTGTGGCTGTATGACCCTGACATTTACTTTTAATCCTCCAGTACCCTCTAGGGGCACACCAGTTATGGTTGAGAAACTTGCGTTATAACAGTGATTATCTGATTGGGGTGACCAGCCGGACCGCCAGTTGGACCCACTTCGAAAGCAACATCACCTGGATTCGTTATCGTTCCCCGGGCTGTCTTCAAATGCACCAATATCAATTTTCTCGTTGTGGTGGGTATAAACTATCCTAAATTAAGAGCACTTTATTTAAACATATTTTTTTTGCATTTCCTTCCAGCTCCCCCTCCACCAACGGACCTGCAAATGCACATCCAAGTGAAAAAGACCCTCCCTGGGAAAGTGGCCGTGGATGCGGCTCTATCCTGGGTTCATCCCGCGAACACCAGCAGGAAAAACGTGGTTCACGAGTACATCATCAACGTGACGCTCGCCGATGTACCGTGGCGGGAGGGATTCCCGGGGGTTGCGGGGAAATATTACGCCGTCACCAATTTTACCATTCCAGGGGTACGTCCATAAGTAACGGCAGGCATTCCTTGTGCTGTTAGCATCCCCCTTAAAATGTACTCTCCCTTGCAGAATTTCACGTATTTCACCATTCCTGACTTGATGTATGGAAAGGAGTACTTGGCTAAAATTCAGAGTCTCTCCGCTGGAGGGATATCACCCAGCGTACTCTACCTGTTCAGTACCAACGTCAGCATTGCCGGTAAAAATAGGGGGGGGCAATAAAATTATTTTTGAAACATGCTGTATGAACAACCCTTGTACCGTGTTATCTTGTTGTCTTGTAGGGGACACCCCCTATTCGGAGCTCACCCGACAGAGGGTAGGTCTGAGCGTTTACGTGACTTTGTTGATTGCCATTTGTGTTGTGGCTATCCTGTTCACGTGTGGTTATCTTGACGACCGCGATCAAGAAGAGACGGCTTCAAGCGGCGTCGTCAGGGGAGCCCGCGGTCCGATGGTCTAATCAGTCCGGCGTGGTAAGGGTAAATGTTGAATTGGGGAGGAGAGGGGTCTCTGGGGGGGCAAAGGAATTTAATGGGCGTATTTTTACTTTGAAGACGATAGAAGATCCCTCCTCCCAGCGCCACGGGGTAAATGTTCGGCAACTTGTTCACGGGGATAGCGCAAGAATGTCTGCGGTGCCCCCAAGGCGCATCCTTCCGCGCCAAGTCTTGGCGACCATCCATGAAAGGGGGACGAGCGAGAACGGCTGTAATAACCCACCTCCGGCAGCGCCGCCAGATGTGGCGGTAGTTCCCGCGCCAGCGGTGGAGGCACCCGAAATTGTGACCAAGTCCATGAAAGGGGGACGCGGGAGAACGGCTGTAATAACCCACCTCCGGCAGCGCCGCCAGATGTGGCGGTAGTTCCCGCGCCAGCGGTGGAGGCACCCGAAATTGTGACCAAGAGTCCGGAGTCTCCCCCCTTGGAGAAGATGGAGGAGCCCTCGCCTTCCACTTCGACGGAATCCACCCCCTCAACAATAGTGGAGGCGTCCAAAGCCTCGGTATCGCTGGAGGCCCCACCAAGAGATGAATTTACTTGGGAAGAGGTCCACCGGAAGACCTTCAAAAATGTCCCCTTTCTCGGGATGGGGACCTTCGGCACGGTTCAGAAAACAGTGATACAAAAAGGGGTTATCTTGGCAAAACTCCGCCACTGGAAGAAGACGGAGGTTGTGCGATTCATTGAGGAAAATCCGGAGTACACCCACCTGAAACTGGTACCCCTCGCGTTGAAAGCAGCAGGGGGTAGAGGCGAAGTTAAGCTGCGCAAAGGTCAGTGTCTCTCGCCCAATGTTCGAAAATATAAAAATGCTCGAAAAGCTCCCCATTTTTTTCCCGTTTCCTCCCAGAGTTGTCGGGGAAGGTGCAGCTGATTAACGAGATCCGGATTTTGCGACGGTTGTCCCCTCACCCCCAGATTGTGCAGTTCTACGGGAAATGCGTGGGCGGTCCGGATGGGTTTGGCCTGGTGATGGAACACTGTCCAGGGGGAGATTTATGCTCGCATTTTCAGAAG
This sequence comes from Callyntrura sp. NNG-2020, assembly GCA_027744055.1. Lineage (NCBI taxonomy): Eukaryota > Metazoa > Arthropoda > Collembola > Entomobryomorpha > Paronellidae > Callyntrura > Callyntrura sp. NNG-2020. The sequence continues at coordinate 5,225 of JAHZNE010001087.1, read as the reverse complement.
GTGGGAGTAGCTTCCCGAATTTTTTGGCGTTTTGCCACCCACGTTAAGTATGACTGGCCCCTTGAATTTCAGATTCGAAGTTGGTTTGGCGGGAGGAGATGGTGGACCATTCAGGAAATACTTGAAATGGAGGAACGGAGGGCTCGCTGTGCCATTTATAGATGGGAAATGGAAAGGGCCCCTTTCTATAAAAATCATTGTCACTGCTCCAGTGGAGGAGGGGTTATGGAAGGAGCAAAAGGAGGAGGAGGAACTGGAGTTGGTTCGAGAAGACGTGGAACGAATGAAGAAGCAGATAGTTATCGACCTGCCCGGGACTGATCTGAATGCCGCTGTGGGAATCAATGAACGGGACATGCTCCTGTTTGCGCATCAAATTGCCAAGGGAATGGTGAGGGTCCCTCTAAAAATTGACTAAAATCTTAATATATTGGGATGGCCTGTAATAATTGGCATTTTTTTTGGCGGTAACAGGAATTTCTGGAAAATAATCACGTGATCCACCGAGATCTCGCTTGTCGGAATGTCCTCCTCATGAAGGATCATCGGACGGTGAAAGTAGCGGATTTTGGGATGAGTCGTCAAGTACCGGGAGACCGACAACATTATTTTCCTCGATTTAAACCGAGGAGCAACATTCGGTGGACGGCGGTCGAAGTTTTGTTTGATAAACCGTGTACCAGCAAATCGGACGTGTGAGTTATATTAACCTTGAAATATAGTTTTACCAGGGATGTCGGAACCAGGGGGACAGAAGGGGGACAATCATATTCCGTGATACATGGAGGTTCATCTCCCTATCCTTCTAATGTAAAATAACCCAATCTTTGGGAGGGAGTTGGTCCCCTCGTCCCCCCGGTTCCGAGGACCCTGGTTTTAATATGCCCATAAAGTCATAAAATTGATTTTTGAAATAACAATGAGGATTCATGTCTCCCTTTTCCATCTCTGAATTTTAGGTGGTCGTTTGGCATACTCTCTTGGGAACTTGTAACCCTTGGGGGTTTACCCTACGGTAAAATGCTGGAGGATAACTTAATCGATGCACTTCAAATGGGAAAAAGATTGCAGCGACCAAGAAATTGCTCACAAGAGTTGTACGTCTTTGGTGTTATGGGGACCCTTTAAAAATATTTTTAAATATTTGATTGATCGTATATTATTTATATACACATGCTAGAGTCTTTTCTCAATTTTAATTACACTAAATATAAAAATTAAATCGACTTTAAGGTTCAACGTAATGCTTCGCTGCTGGAGAACGGATTACAAGTACCGACCCAATTTTTCCGAGCTTCGGGCCACCATTGAGGAACTTCTTGAAAAGGACCCCAGTGGAGAATCCTTTTTGTGTTTGGATCCCCATGGTATGAAGTAAGTGGCAGACGTCTCCAAATACTTCCCCACTATCCTTTCTTCCTTTGAATTGTACACGGTTTTCAAGGGTCGGCTTTTAACTGTGTCCTCCTTAGGAAACTGGGCTCAGCAGGACTCACGCGCGAAAATGGGAACAATGATAGCTTGGCCTCCCCCTACAAGGAACCGCTCATGTTGCAAGCCCTCGCAGCTTTAAGAGGCTACAGTGACTCTGTCCTGGACTACTTGCAGAAAAAGAAAAACACCAAGTATCCTGAGCGATGGGCTAACGTGAAAGAAAATACGTGGAATGGTTTAAGGTGGTTTTCCTAATTATTTAAACTAGTCAAACCGCCCGTTTGAACGGGCGAGGATAAAGGAACAATATTTATATATCATATTTATATATCGATATATATCAATATTTGCGAAATATCTTGGAAATTAAATGTGTGTCATCCAGAAACAAAACTCTATATTCAAATTTTCCCGCCAAGAATGTTACGTTGTACAACCCTTTACAAATAAATGCGCCTTACGGGGTGATTGATTATGATGAGATTAAGTCCTAATTTTATGGGGTATTTTAACGTCAGATCTTATATTTCTGACAAACAACTATACGCACAAAATGGACAAGAAAGTTTGAATCGGAAGAGGGATACATTGTAAAAAAAACAATTTTCCGTCTGAATTGTACATAAAGAACTTATAGAGATAAACATGTATTTTATATAAGTAGTTTGAGATATTTCATTATTAAAATCTTAAATAATTCTAGCATATTTTCTAAAGAAGTAGTGTTTTGAGTAACTATTTCTGAAACCGGCGAGCCAAATTTCGACCATCGTCTAATTGTTTCCAAAATTTAGGCACTTGTAGAGAATGGTTAATGAGTGTTAACGCAAAAAATGTTAGGTCCAAAAATTGCACCAGCCCGGCGCTATGGACGGTCCAACCCTGGACCGTAAATACACGCTGGTGCTCGCACACGTGCTCTTAGAGACATAAAAGTAGGTACAGAAAATCAAGCAAAAAATTGGGGAAAAAGGGTTTTAGATTTTTGAAATTCTATCAAATACCGGATTTATGAGCGTTACAAAATTAATGCAAACATAAGCTTTAACTACGTTATTCATAAGGAAGTTGTGTATTATGTATGTCCAATGTTGTAACGCTCATAAATCCGGTATTTGATGGAATTTCAAAAATCTAAAAGCAACCCTTTTTCCCCAATTTTTTGTTTGAGTTTTTGTACCTACTTTTATGTCTCTAAGAGCACGTGTGCGAGCACCAGCGTGTATTTACGGTCCAGGGTTGGACCGTAAATTCACTCACTACCAGTGAACACTCATTAACCATTCTCTACAAGTGCCTCAACTTTGGAAACAATTAGACGATGGTCGAAATTTGGCTCGCCGGTTTCGGAAATAGTTACTCTTTTGGAGCAGGTACACTATACTGCATACCGTGAAAAGAATCAAACCAAGTTCGTTGTGAACAGATTCAGTAAATTTAGAGTGATACGGCCTAAGGTTTCTTTGCTGATAGAATGCACTTGTAATACAGCAAAAAGCCATTGTACATAAAAGAAGGTGACAAAATATATTGCGACAAGACATGGATTATACGGTGTTTACATTACTGTAAGCACACGAATACTGTAAGACAATACTTGAAACATGTTAGAGTGTAAGTATTATCGGTGTATCCAGTAGTAGGTGTAGTAGTTGACCTAGTACAGTTGAATTATTACGACTGTATAATCTATTAGATAGTATGTGTAGAAGTTGACCTTGACATTTTCAACTTTTATGAAGTTCCCTAGTTTTGACCTGTTTCCTTTAAAGCCAACTGAATTGCCACAAGTGAAACAAAATCATTTGCTTTTTTGTATTTTTTCAATTTTGAAGCATTTATATTTCAAATTTTAATATTCATACAGCAACGCAGCCGACAAGAGGCTGGTATGGTAATGTTACTATTGAAGTTAAACGCAAGCTACTACAACTTGCGATATAACGGTGCCTACAAGTTAACCAAGCATCAGATAATAAATTTCAGGACCGTATTTTTCAAACTGTATTCAAACAGTATATTTAGAGTGGGTGCAATTTTTGAATGTGAGTGGCACCTTTAGAAAATTGTCTGAAACACAAATGGTCTGAGCAAACGCAAATGACTGTCAATTTGGCGGGGGATTTGAAAATGTATTACACATGTCTATCCTAAACACAAATATGGAATATATGATATTTTAAGACACTAAATTTAGTCAAATAAAATATATTTATTGTGAAATTGTAATATAACATTCATCTACTTATATGGGCGTAAATTCATGTAGTGGTTCACACATGATATTTCGCCCCAAATTACTACACAAATTTGAGTTCGTCATTACCTGTTTGCGTACCATGTCGTACAGGAGTACCTCAACAGTTCAAAAACATCCTGAAATTGTGTAAATAGACCCAATCTACCTAATGTAAATATAATTTAATATTTAAAAAAATAAAATAAGAGGAAATTTGAATTAATAGAATTGTAAATTAATAAGAGATATTTCATTATAAAAATAATTAATTAGTGTAAACAATTAATACAATAAAAAATATAAAAAAATAGGATAATTCATGAAAGGCTATACGACCATACGGCCACAACTAAAATATTAATGCATCTATTTTCTAGTGGTAAGCTATACACAATTATATAACTTTAATGTGTCAAGTTGTTCAAATTTCAAATAAAAGCAAATATAAAAATATTTTCCAACGTGTTCTACTTTTTTGTTTCCAGCTCCCAATATCTTTATGATGACAGCATCCATATCCAAAATCCAATAGAAGCTGTTTTGATAGAATAGAATATACAAATTTCAACCATCCTGTTACAAATGTCCCATACAACCATTAATCGACGAAAATGAGTGCGCAAACAAAGTCGTATATTTAGCCAGCTGAGGTACATCAAGGAAAATGCGAATGTTTTCCGTTTCCACAAAATGTGCAACGAACATCAAACAATACGATTACGATATGATACCAAAGTAGGAATAAAGACAAATTTACATTGTCACAGCCGTTTTCCAGATGATTTCATGCGAAAATTGTTTACTGACCTTGGAAACTGCAACAGTGCGCAAAAATATCGTCGTTAATGATTTGCTAGCTCCTTCATAACAGGCTTTCTCTAGGTGCACCACTCTGAAGGGAAAATGATGAAGAGGATGATCAGAGTATTATTTAGACAGTTGGTGGCAAAGTAAATGTAAAACTTTGACAGTTTTGACATTCAACCGGTATTCAATTTGCCATAAAAATTGACAGAGTGAATGTTAAGACTACCGAGTGGACCAAGTATAAAAGCGAAATTTTCAGTGGGCAGGATCACAATTCGAATTCCATCATTCCAGTGATAAGTTTACAGAAGTTCGGGGAGATCCAGGAAAAATGGCGAAATTTGCGATCGTTTTAGCGGCTGTCGGTCTTTTGGCCGCCGCCTCCTGTGCCAACAAGCTCAATGGTAAGGGGTTTAAAAAAAGACGATACATATTGTTTGACAGTTACTTTAACCGTGACCTGCATGTACTTTCCTGTAGATTACCAAAGGATGCACCAAAAGCGCCAAGCTGATATGTATGGCTTCATGCCATACCCACCCATGGGTGGAGGCATGTGTGGAACAGGCGGGGGCGGCGGTGGTGGTGTTACCATTAATGTAGGCGGTGGCGGTTGTTGCGACTGTGGTTGTGCCGCACCACCCCCACCACCCGGTCCAGGACCTACCCCAGACCCCTGGGATCAGACTACCACGGACTCCTGGAATGTGGGAACGACTGGCTGGATGCAACCCGCTGCTACCAC